>CM069145.1:2388575-2511075 GCA_035221665.1 Okamejei kenojei
CCGGGGCTGAGCAGCGCTATTGAAGGCCGGTAGGGAGCGCGCGTTCCGCAGTCTTTCTCGCGCTCTTTCCTTTTCTATCTCTATTTCCTTTCTTGCTCTCTCTCTTTCTCATTTCTTTCCTCTCTATTCTTTCACCTTTTGTCCCCCTATATCTCTCTCTTTCCGGTCTGCTGCTCGCTAGGTTGTGTCGGCATCACTAAAAAACCACCCCCCAATTGAAGTGGCTTTAAAAGGATACACACTGGGCTAGAGGCCATGACAGGAACTTACGCGAATCAATAAGTCCCATAGCCAGAGCCATCCTTGATGTAGGGGGGGCGAGTAAGAAGTGATAGCATTGTATAGCGGTAGAAGGGAGTGAGTAGATAGATCCCTATCAGTAGAAGGGAGTGATAGATGGCACACCTTGTCACTATAGCTTAGCTTTAGTGCTGATATAGGAGAACTGCGAGAGTTCAGTTGGAGGCGAGTAAAAACTAGGGAGGTCAATGGACAACTGAGCAGCTTAATAAAATAAATGAATATTACAACACGCCCCTGTCAAGAAACTGCTCAATTACCAATGCACATGTCCTGGACATGCGATGTATGATGTGGGAGGTACTGTGGGGACATACCTACAGATTGTGCACCTCAGTGTCTGATTGGAGGGGGTCAAAGAAGGGGAGGTTGGATGTAGAATTGTGTGTATAAAGGGGGTTTACCCTTCTGACTTTGGTGTGTCTCAACTTGGACAAAAGGCACCCGACTCTTGCAGACTCGCAAATAAAAGAATCTCTTGCTTGCACGATTTAGTCTACTGAGTAGGTGATTGTGAGCACAATGCATCTCTCACAAACTGGGGGCTCATTCGGGATCGCCACTCCGGCTGCTTGGTGGAGGCAAAGAAGGAAGGGAAGGTGCACCCTGCTGATTTCAGCAGTCTCTGGTCTCCTTGCTTGCTTGCCCATCACAGTTTGAGTGAGTGATATTCGGGCAAGAGACTCCAGGAAGCAAGAGGGAGTGTCAGATAAATAAACAAGGGACGGTCGAGCGAGATTCCTTGTGCACAAGACCCGGGTAAGAAAACTGACTATTATGTATTGCCTGGCGACCGAGGGTCTGTCGACGGGAATAGTTCCGATAAGATAAAATAACCGGAACGGGAAAAGTAAGAGGTCCGGGGGGAAACAGGACAGGCTCACACTGGTGAAGATGCCGCACATTCCGCCTGATAGTCCATTGGGGCGAATGTGGCAATCTTGGGGAGAAGGAAGCCCCGGGGGTAAAGATAAGGAGACTATGATTAAGTTCTGTTATTTTGATTAACCAAAGGAACCAATAAGGGGGAATTTAGTCTGGTGGCACTGGACTGTACAGAATATTTGGAGTATCACTCAGACATTGCAAAAATCTAAGGAAAATCACAGTGCCAAATGTTTTGAGTACGAAAAGTTAAAAAGGAAGGAGCAGCACATGAAAGAAATATTGAGTTGTTTCACACAATCTATAGAAGAAACTCATATACTGATTGGTCAGGTACATGAGGAGTTAGTGCAAAATATGTTAATTTTGAAACTTTAATCTGTGTAGGAAATTGCATAATTTCATTGAAGTAAGAATGTAACTAATGTGATTTGTGTGTAAAAACCGGTTTTGTATGAATGACGAATTTTATATATGTGATAGGTTTGTTTGCCATAGACAACATGCTGTAAGGGTAGGTGTGTGTGTTCCTTTAAGAAATTGTAAGCAATGGGGAGGTTACGAACAGCTGTAAGGTAACGGACAACGCTTTGTATCATCGCAACTTAAAAGGGGAAAGTTGGAAAATGTAGGTTGCTTGGCTTCTATAGATTTTTTTTTCAGTAAAGTTAATTTGGAAAATTGTTAGTCGTATGTATTTAAACTAGGAATTGGAATTTGGGAATTGTAGGGAGAATGGTTTGAACAAAATTAGAAATAAGTTAATTGCTGAACAATAAGCAGCTTTTATGGTTTGTTTAGATAAACATTCTGGTTGGAGAAGGGTAATAAATGAATGGGGCCCAGGGGGAAAAAAAGGAGTTTGCAGACAATGATGTCAATAATGGGAAGTTTATTTACTTCAGAAGAAAGACAGATGGTCAGACAAGCAGGAATAAAGATCTGGGAAAAGGGATTGGGTGAACAACAAGTCAGAATCTCGGGGAGGTGAAAGTGATGACTGCCCCCGAGGTAGAAGGGGTGGTGGTAAAATATGAGAATCGAGAACTCAGTGGAAGATTTTAAAAGGAAGGTGAATAAATTTGCAAAGGAGGATAAACTATCTGAGAAGTAAGAAATTGAGTTTAGAATGTGAAAGAGAGCAGACCAGAAAGGATTAAAGTGGGAAGCAGAGGGAAAAATTGATGAGACTACATTAAAAAGATAAGAGCAGGCCAGACACAGATTATCCTTTGTGGCACCCATAAACTGAGAGGGCTGAGAAATACCTTACCGAATATTCCTGATGGGACAGGAAATGGATTATGGCTTTGGAGGACAATTATTGGCTATGGGAGATTTGAAGGCACTGTTGGTGAAAGTGATAGGAACCACTAAACTGACAGAACTCCTGAAGATGGCTGGTATAAAAATGCTGTGAACAATGCAATAAACAATGGCATGCTGTTTGACACAGTCAGGTAGGGGGTATGGCAGGCCCTCAGACAAAAATCCAGCAGCCTATCTGGAGAACAAGCTGAAAAGGTGGAGACTGGAAACGGAACAAAAATAGAAGGCAACCAGTTAATGAACACTATATTTTGAACCACTGTGGTGGATGTCATTCCTCCTAAAGTCAAGCCTAGATTGGAAGAGGTGGTGGGATTGTAATCTAATTTCCCACCCCTGATTCAGTGATCATTTGGTCAATGAGGTTGAGAAATATCGCAAAAGATGGGAAAAAGACTTGCAGAAAAGCAGGAAGAGGTGCAGAGAAAAATGATGCAAATATAACTTGAAGAGCTCAAAAAGAAAGAGCATGAAAAAGGAAAGACAGTAACAACAGACCTGGTTGAAAAGTCTGAAATAAGTGATGCACCAACACACAGTGAGTCCTATGACAGAGCCAAACAGGGGCCAGAGAATTCCATGCCAATAATAAATGTATTTGGGAGAGTGTTTCCTCAAATGCCCTATCAGGAGTGAAATAAATCTGGATATAAGCCCAGACAGGACTGGGGTCCCCAAGGGAGGGAGGGATCTCAATGAAGAAGTCAAGGAAGGCTAGTAAGGAGATAGGTAATGGATAAGGTTTTGGGGATGTGAACAGGTACGATAATCAGGAAATAATAATAATAATAATAATAATAATAATAATAATATTAAGATAATGGTGAACATAGCTATGGTAAGAACATTAAGAGGTATTAAATACACCTAGGCTAGGATGCGGCAGGATTTTAAATACTAGCCCCATGATTTTAATCAGATGTTGTAGGCAGATTTGGAAGGTGTTGATATAGTATATGGATGATTTGTTGGTTTGTTCCACAAGTGAGAAGCAATGTGAGAGAGAGACGTTGTAATTATCTTGGAAAAGATGGCACAGGAGGTCATAAAGTATCAAGGAAGAAGTTGTTGTTTTGTGAGCAGCAGGTAGAATATTTTGGACGAGTAATATCTAAAGAAGTAAAAGCTATAGCGCAGGATCAAATTGAAGCGATAATTGAAGTTCTCAAACCTCAGACAGTAGAACAGATGATGATGAACTTGGGAATGGCAGGATATAGTTCAGACTAGATTGGGAAGTATCTTGAAATTGTGATGCCATTAAGAAACATAATGAAGGAAGAAGGACACACAAGTCTGAGAAATGTTTTACAGTCAGAGCCTTTGAATGAAGGGGACAAAAAGGTTTTGCTTGTGGATGTTTCTTGTTAAAGGGATGATAATAGCAAGTATGCAGGGTTTGAAGTGATGCATCAGGATGAATTAGCCTTTATGGTAATCAAATTGGAAGCTTGCCTGCAATCTTGCTTAGTTCAATTGGCAGAAATTAAGGCTTTAAGAGCAGCATATGTACATGGAGTCTGGCACATGTTTGGAGCAGTAGGGAAACAGAATAGCTTTGAGAAAAGCAACGGAGACCCCATGCAAAGTTAGCAGTGCACCCCTATGAAATGTTGTTTGGGTTACCTTATTTGGGAAAGATAGAAGGAATACCCACCATCGAGGGCAGTGATGTATTCTTAAGGAACTATTTACTGACAGTGTCTCATTCACTTACAGAATTAAAAGCTAAAGGATTATTGGCTCAAAGTCCACCACTCGACTTTCCAATACATGCTGTAAAGGCCGGCGACTGGGTTCTGGTCAAGAATTGGAAGGAGGAGAAACTCCAGTCCAGGTGGACCGGCCCATACCTAGTATTGCTGACAACCGAGACAGCAATACAAACAAAAGAAAAAGGGTGGACCCACGCAATCCGGGTTAAAGGACCCGTTGATTCACCCACTCCTGATAAAGAGGAACAGTGGATGGTGAAGCCAGGAAATAAGCCCCTAACATTAACTTTTAGAAAAAAAATAAATGTATAACTAACAGTATGAAAGGAGCAGTCATGGTATTGCTTGCTCTGCATGTAATTATGGTAAAAAGTATTAATAACTGTGATAAATGTTATCATCCTATCAGATACGGAGGGTGGACAACCAGATCATTTACTTATCATTCCCATGTGAACGATGCTTGCTATAACCTGAGGACTAGAACTATTTGTGAGGACGGGGGAAAGAAATATTATAGGGTAGAGAATAGAGGATATGTAGGGAGGTTTGGGTACGTTACCTGCCCAAAGGGGGAGAGATGGGTTTGTATGACTAGGACAGGGCAGTTAGGTCTCCTTTCCATACCTTAAGATGGACATTAGATAAAATGAAGGAGGAAGTAATAACAAGGTTAACGAAAGTAGTAGTCACCAAGCCTCCCCCTCCCCCACCTACTCAGCCTCAATTGCACCAGACACTGTATGAAGAAATAAAGAAGCAGATTGAGATCCCTGAAGGAGGGAAAAACCTGTTTGTGGACTTGGCCCTCCGGATAGCTGGAACCCTGAATGTGACTAACTGTTGGGTCTGTGGCGGACCACTGATGAGCTCACGTTGGCTATGGAGAGGATCCATTGTTGAAGTATGGGACCTGATGGAGTGGAACCTGACAGTTGGACAAGACCGAGATCCCCAGGCATGGGTCCTGACAGACGCTCCGGTTGGGACTGAGTGTATCGCTAGGCCCTGGGCAAAGGATGCCGTCCTAGTAGGCAACAGCCCCTGCCAACACATCGTCACCCAGTGGCCAAATCAGTCCCGAGTGTGGTGGCCAGAGGAGCCTAAATGGTATTCACTAAGAAAGACGTGAGAAATTGCACTATCTGGATGAAGACCGATGGAATGGAATCGACTGGACTATGGAACTGCACCGGGAACAACCCTTATCAAGAAATCCCAGTGTTGCGAGACATATGGAACAAGGTTACCTCTAGTGGACTGGCCCCTGAAGGACTGTTATATATGCAGACACAAGGCATACTCGGTGTTACCAACAAATTGGAGTGGGACTTGCTTTATTGGACTGGTGCAACCAAGATTTTTCCTGTTAAACACTGAAGAAGTGTGGTCGCTAGGAACACCTGTATTTGTCGGAAGAAGAGGAAAATAGACATTGGAGAATGGGAAGATGACGAATGGCCACCCGCAAGAATCATCTACCAACCAAACTGCGGTGGCACTGGAGATGCTGGCAAAGCAGCAGACACAGATGAGAGCAGCAATATACCAGAATCAGTTGGCCCTAGATTACCTCCTGGCGGAAGAAGGAGGGGTATGCGGGAAATTCAACCTCTCTAATTGCTGTTTAAACATCGATGACAATGGACAGGCAGTGATGGACATATCAGAAGGAATCCGTAAGTTGGCACATGTTCCAATACAAAAGTGGAATTCGATTATGGGTATCCGATGGTGGGATTCCATCCTCGGAGGAACATGGTGGAGAACGGTGGGACACGTGTTTCTATGTGCAGGGGCTGGACTGATCTTTATCCCCTGTTGCATCCCTTGTTTTAGGGAACTTGTAATAAGTCAGATGCAGGCTGAAGTCGTGCCTATGGGAGAGAAAGGGGAAATACAGAAAATAATGATAATGCGACCAGGGAAAGTCCAGGATCCATAGGAAAAGGAGATTAGGACAATGTTACTTCAATTTGAACTGAAGGAGCTTGAAATTGAGGTTTAATCAATAGATGCGTAGCAAAGGAAAAAGGGAGGATTGTGAGGGATAAAGTGATTAAACCCCACTATTGTAAGGAGCTTTAAAGAGGTTTCAAACCGATAGAGGCCAGGAAGAGGGTTCTGACACAGCTGTGTATAAAAGTTACCAGAGCCATCCTTGAGTAAGAAGTGATAGCATTGTATAGCGGTAGAAGGGAGTGATGTAGATAGATCCCTATCAGTAGAAGGGAGTGGTAGATGAGACCCTTGTCACTATAGCTTAGCTTTAGTGCTGATATAGGAGAACTGAGAGAGTTCAGTTGGAGGTCAGTAAAACTACGGCAGGTCATGGACAACTGATCATGCTTAATAAAATAAGTGAATGTTACAACACACCCCTGGCCAAGAAACTGCTCATTACCATGCACATGTCTGGACATGTATGATGTGGGAGGTACTGGGGGGACGAACCTACAGATTGTGCACCTCAGTGTCTGATTGGAGGGGGTCAAAGAGGGGGAGGTTGGATGTAGAATTGTGTGTATAAAGGGGGTTTACCCTTCTGACTTCGGTGTGTCTCAACTTGCACTCGACTCTGCAGACTCGCAAATAAAGAATCTCTTGCTTCCACGATTTAGTCTCTGAGTAGTGATTGTGAGCACAGTGCATATCTCACAGAGGGGAGGGAGGGAGATAGAGAGGGAAGGGAGGGAGAGAGAGAGGGAAGGGAGGGAGAGAGAGGGAAGGGAGGGAGAGAGGGAAGGAGAGAGTGAAGGGAGGGAGAGAGAGAGTGAAGGGAGGGAGAGAGAGAGTGGAGGGAGAGAGATAGGGGAAGGGAGAGAGAGAGAGAGGGGGAAGGGAGAGAGAGAGAGGTAAGGGAGGGAGAGGGAAGGGAGGGAGAGAGAGACAGAAGGAGAGAGAGAGAGAGAGATGGAAGGGAGGGAGAGAGGGAGAGAGAGAGAGGAGAGGAGGGAAGGCGAGCGAGGGAGAGGGAGTGAGGGAAGAGGGAGAGAGAGAGGGAAAGGGAGGGAGGGGGAGATCGAGAGGGGAGAGAGAGATATCGAGAGAAGAAAGGGGAGATAGAACAAGAGAAGAGAGGGGAGAGAGAGAGAGAGATCGAGAGGGGAGAGAGATCGAGAGAAGAGAGGGGAGAGAAAGAGATTGAGAGATGACAGAGCGATCAAGAGCAAGGGGAGAGAAAGAGATCGAGAGGGAAGAGAGAGCGATCGAGAGAAGAGGGGGAGAGAGAGCGATCGAGAGAAGAGAGGGGAGGGAGAGAGAGATCGCGAGAAGAGAGAGATCGAGAGAAGGGAGGGGAGAGAGAGATCGAGAGAAGAGAGGGGAGGGAGAGAGATCGCGAGGGGAGAGAGAGAGAGAGAGAGAGAGAGAGAGAAGGGAGAAGAGGGAGAAGGGGAGAGGAAGAGGGAGATGGAGAAGGGGAGAGGAAGAGGGAGAGGGAGAAGGGGAATAGGGAGAAGGGGGAGAGTGAGAGTGGAACGATGGAACGTTATAACGCGCAGCCGTCCCATTCCGACCAATGATTATAGAGCAGAGCTCCTATAGTATCTTTGATTCCGATCGCCACCGCCGAACCCCACACCCCACCATTGCACCCAAAGATTATTGAGCGGAGTTCTATAATCTTTGATTGCACCCTTCTTCACAGTGGGCTAGTGATCTTTGTTTGTGATGTCTCGACAATTCGAAGGACATAACTGGCAACAGCCACCGCGTTCCTGGACTCGAATCTGAGCTCCAAAAATCTCCTGGTCACTGGGCCTAATGTGTCCCCCGGGTCATATTTTGGAGAAGAACAAAACCAGAAACGTTCAGAAGTTAAAATTATTGACTATTATGGTGGTAAGTAAAGATCCATTACAAATAATTCTAATAACTTTCTAATGAAACCTAGTTTCCCAATGACCGTTGATGGGAGAACAGAAAATAACATTTTCAGTTCAGAATAATATCGACAGAAAATAATAATATTTTCTCACCTTTCTTTTTTATTGGGGAACCTAAAGAAAGACAGGTTGGGCCGTCTACATTAGCAATTAGAGCAATTAATAACCGAGCAGTAAGGTGAAGATGTAGACGCCATCTTTGGGCAGGCATAATGGTAAAATGGCAGCCGTGACGTTCCATTACCTTCTACACATCAGTCCATTGGATTTTGGAGGAGTGGCCAATGTTGCTCCTCTATAATCTTTGATTTTGACTGTCTTCGATCACAACGTTTGTGTTAAGTCAATGGAAAAGCAATAGGGAACAAGATGCTAATTTCCGAGTATGAAATGACCATAACGTTTTTAATACTAAAGATATGAAAGTGAATTAGGTGTCAAATTAAACTTCTATTTATGCTTTATCTGATGGGATAAATAGTAAGATTAAATGAGAATTTACCAGATTGAAGTTTGATCTTTATTTTATGAGGAGTCGAGTTGAGGGACTACGTGAAGAACCCCGTACAGCCGTTGGTGCGTCAATCTTCAAAGCAGCGGAGTGAATTCACAGCTAACAATGACTGAAGTATAATGGTAAGATAACAAAGCCTAGAACTACCAGCTGAGATCTACGAGGGTGGGAGCGAAGGGCACGTAGTACCTCAACTCGACTCCTCATAAATAAAGATCAAACTTCAAACTGGTAGGTTCTCATTTAATCTTACTATTTTACTTCGGAGTCACGTGAGTGACTATGTGAAGTCTTCAAAGCACTGTGATTTCATGCCGCAGACCCAAATCCGGCGTTCACACTGCATCGATTGACTCAAAAGTCGTTAACAATCAATAATGCATCAATAATAACATTTGTTAAATGAATAACAGTTTATTTACAAACAAAATCATAACAAACCCCTCTAACTCGGGGGGAAACTATAACAGTACTCAAAATGGAATCAGCAAACACCCCCAGCCTTGAAATTGGCTTGTGATAAAACCTTTGAAAGGTCAGCTCACTGGACCATCCTGCGGCCGCGAGGATATGGTCAATTGGCAAGTCCATCGCCCTTTCCATGGAAGTTGATGCCGCCCTGGTGGAATGAGATTTGAATTTATCAGTATCAATTCCAGCACTTCCCAGGACCTGCTTTAGCCACCTTGAAATTGTTTGCACCGACACCTTACTGTGTGGTTTTTTGTGACTAATAAATAATGCAGACTCTGTGCCTCTTAGAGCTTTAGTAATCTCAATGTAATGAGATAAATGTCAGACTACACACAAGCGATCATCTGTGGGTTATGCTGAAAACACAATCTAACATCTTGTCATGCCTCTTCTACTATGTTTAAGCAAATCATAGACATAAAATATAATGGCATCTGCCGACACATGCATTCTATATAGCCGTAGCTTTTGTAATGTTTGTACACGTTTGGCTGAAACCAACGCCATAAGCATGACCACCTTCATAGTTAATTTGGCTATAGATAGGCTTGTAACCGGAGCCCATTGGCAAAGAAGCATAAGAACCTCACTCACATTCCAAATACCGGCATACCTGGGTTTAGGAGGATTAGAATTGAAAACTCCCTTCATGAATCGTGAAACTAACGGATGTGTCCCTACTGTATGCAATTCTGAATTCATGGGTAAATAAGAAGACAGAGCACTTCTGGCTGAATTGATCACACTGTAACTTAATTTTTGGTCTAAATAAAGAGTTGACAAAAACTCCAATACGTCTGTGATCCCTGCAGTTTGATATGAAATATTCTGCTGTAGACAGAATTGCTCCCACTTCCTTATCGAGGTGATATATTGCTGCTGTGTACTATCCCTGCAGGCCAACGTGAGAACATCCACAGTACGATCAGACAGTCCTCTCCCCAGATATGGCCTCCTTAAAATCTGCAAATCAACAGATCAATACAATCATGTAAAGGATGTTGATCCCCAGTTACTGGATTCACCAGTGGATTTTTATTCTTGGGAATACTCATGTGAGGCCCCCTAGCCATTTGTAATACAACAATAAACCATGCTTGTGTAGGCCAATCTGGTACTACCAATACCCCTGAAGCAGAGTCCTGCTTGATCTTTTGCAAACATCTGCTGATGAGACAGAATGGAGGAAATACATACACAAACATTCCTCCCCAGTGCAGCAAGAACGCATCCACCGCTACTGCACCAGGATCTGGTTCCCACGAAACATATCTGGGCAACCGATGATTTAATCTAGATGCAAACAAGTCAATATCTGGCAAACCATACTGAACAATCGCTTGGTTAAATACATCCTGATTTAACATCCATACTATGTTGTCATTAAACTGACGTGACCTAGTGTCAGCTACAGTGTTGAATCTTCCTGGCAAATAAATTGCTGAAAGCCAGATTTTTTGGTCAATCCACCAGCTCCAAATCTGGTTCGCCAGTCTATCACAAGACTGTGGGTACACAAAAAGCTGGAGAAACTCAGCGGGTGCAGCAGCATCTAAGGAGCGAAGGAGATAGGCGACGTTTCGACTTGGCTCCACCCATGTGGTTTACATATGCCACTGCTGTGGTGTTGTCAATCTGAACCTGCACATGCAAGTCCCTCCTGGTAGAACAATAAGCTTTATGCCCATACCAGGTTCCCAACAATTCTAAATAATTAATCCCTCTTAATTGAAGAAGGGATGTCTCAACAACATTCCATCTGCCTCCACAACTAGTAGACATATCTGTTGCGCCCCAACCCAGTACACTTACATCAGTCTGTAATATAATTGAAGGTGGTTCCACCAAAACCTCCCTAAAACCTTTTGAAACATGTACTGTCCACCATTGTATGTCAGAAATTGCCCCAGCTGACAACTGCATAGGCCTATCAAAATGGCCCCTTTGTATTCTCAGTGCCTGTTCCTTTGATCGTTGTAATTGTTGATAATGTAGAGGACCATACTGCACAGCTGGAAATGCTGCAACAAACTTCCCAATTAACCTGGCTACTTGTCTAATTGAAGGCCGTTGTTCTCCAAGGAGATTAACACAGTCCTCAATTAAATGATTCAATTTATCCCTGGGCAAAGTTACCAACATGTGATTTGAATTAATAGTAAATCCCAGATAATCAATAATTTGGACTGGTGATAATTTAGATTTATCTGGGTGAACAACAAATCCCAATTGTTCAAAAGTGAATTTAACAACTGAAACAGATGACTGAGCTTCAGCATGAGTCTTTCCAACAATTAGAATATCATCTAAATAGGCCATTACCACATGCCCCTGAGCTCTGAGTAATGATAACACAGGTTTTACCAATTTAGTAAATAGTCTACGAGCTGAAGTTAATCCATTAGGCAATGCCTTGAATTGCCACAACTGAGTCATCCAAATAAATTTCAAATATCTTCTAACATCACCATGAAAAGACACTGAGTAATACGCATCCTTTAAATCAATGCTTGCCATATAACACCCTTTGGACTCTAGATGTTTGGCTGTCGTAAAGGTTTCCATTTTGAAATGCCTATAACAAACAAATTTGTTCAAACTCGTTAAATCCAGAATAATTCTACATTCCCCATTCTTTTTAGATCTGGGAAATATACTTGACACAAATTGTCGACTTTGATAGACTGAAGTCTCAATTATCCCTTTCTTATAGAACGACTGAATCTCAGCGTGATTAAGCACATTCTCCTCATCTGAAAATATAAGTTTCCGACTAGGTACATGTTGATTAGGTAGACTGTCATTAGAATAAAATTCAATTTTCACCCCTCCAATACTGCTAAGAATAAACAAATCTGATGTCAACTCCTGCCATTGTTTGAGAAACAATTTTAACCTTCCCCCAATTTCAATAGTAACATCAGTTAATTCATTGTCTGTCAATGGTATATTCCTTACCTGCGGACATTGTTGTCCACGAGCTCTTGTAGAGAAAGGCACCTTACCCTTCATACCGGTGGCAGCCTGCCAGTTCTGATATTGAAGACCCGAACGACTGGTTCCTTCTCCTGCATCCACACTAGTGCCTTTCCGATAAGGAACAAACCTTTGCTTTGTTTGCCAGCCGGCTTAATGAGGGCCATGGTTTTAACATCTTCATGACAGTGTTTTACCCTTTTTGCAAGGTTACCTCCAAACAGCAGATTTCGTGGCGGTACACTAGTCGGTTTGCACAGACTCGCCAGGTTAGGGTTAATCACTGGCCTTATAGCAGGCCTCGTGATATTGTTAATTTCAAAATGCACTGCACAAAAATCCAAGTGCATCCTGGTGTGCTTCAAGCATATTCGCTGTATCAATAACTTTTACATCAGCTGTGACACCTGCCGACAATTGAACCACTTTTTGAAATTTCATCTCCTGGGCATACCCAACTGTGACCAAATTTGGTGATTAACCACCGGTACCATCAGGCGATCACAATTAACAGGAGCTTTAACCATAGCTAGATCCTGTAACTGGTGGGAGAGCATATACTGAATTGCTTCAGTCAATTCTGTTTCAATCGCCTCTTCTGCCTCTCTAAGCACAGGAAATGTTTTCAGCAATATTCGGAATTACCTCCAACTGAACTCCTTTATTGCTCTCCCCCAGCATAGAATCAGTGTCAGCAAACTGCACTGATGGAACATCCTCCTCACAGGCAGGATATTCCTGCAGCCCTGAAACAGGTGCTGCTAGCACAAGCTCTCCATCAGCCTGGCTTGGGCACCACTCCTCCTCAAGGAGCTGGAACATCCTCCTCACAGGCAGGATATTCCTGCAGCCCTGAAACAGGTGCTGCTAGCACAAGCTCTCCATCAGCCTGGCTTGGGCACCACTCCTCCTCATGGAGCTGGTCCCTGTCGAGCATTCTTTTGTAACAGAATCTCGACCTGGGAGAGCCGTGAGCAAACGGACTCTCCTATGGAGGGTATAACCTCCAGGCCCGACTCAAGGTTCACGAGCCTATCAGACTTGCCAGTGGCCTTCCGCCCTACTGGCAAGCCTCCACTGCTCACAGGCAGTGGGTCCGCAACCACTGGCTGTGTAGCCAGCACCGGACCAGGTGTACCAGACGGGCCTCCATCCACAACACTCTCCTGGTCATTTTCCTTCCTACCTCCGGAGCGCCTCGCCAACACCGTCTTCATTTTCTGCAACATTTCTCCAACAGAACTCCAACCGTCGCAGAAAATGACCACTGGAAAAAAATTTAAAAACTTACCTCTCGTTTTTAAACTTACCGCTTGGAGGAGCACTGCTGCTCCAACCGGCCGACTGCACCAATGCGTCTGACGTCATGACGCACCAACGGCTGTACGGGGTTCTTCACGTAGTCACTCACGTGACTCCGAAGTAAAATTGCAGACTTGATTTGCTATTATGTGGGTGGTTGGGGAATTATTTTTAATGTCTTACCTCGCCAGAGATGCAATTTTTTTCTGTATCATATCTCTGTCCGCAGTTTGGCCAAACATCAAGGAGACTGACTTTTGAGAGCTCGACCGCGGGGAGCCTACTGGACTATAACATCGCGGTGGCCGTGATCTCTTTGCCAGGGATCGTCTGCAGAGCTCCAACCATGGGTACCTATGTATTTAACATCACGGAGCTAGCGGTCTCTAGTCAGAGACCGACTTCAGGAACTCCAAGCCACGGGAAGTTCGACCTCCCAGACGCGGAAGTTTCAATCGCACTAACGCGGGAGCTTCGATCACCCCGACACGGGAGCTCCGATCGCTCCGACGCAGGAGTTTCAATCACCCCGACACAGGATCTTGAAATGCCCCAACGCGGGATCTTCGATCTCACTGCGGGAGATTAAAGAGGAAGAAGATTGGACTTTTTTGCCTTCCATCACAGTGAGGAATGTGGGGAATCTGCTGTGGTGGATGTTTATGTTAACTTTTATGTAGTTATGTATCTTGCTGCTATGGTAATTTGCATATCACTGTTCCTTAATTGGTACATGTGTCAATAAGAGACCTTTGAAACCTTTGAAACCTTTGAAGTGTCTTGAGAGCAGTCAGTGTTACCGTCATACTGTCATGTATGAAGGGAGACAAATCTCCAGGGCATGATCAGATATCAGAACATTGCGGGAAACTAGAGAGGAAATTGCAGGAGCCCTGGTTGAAATTTATGAGTCGTCCTTAAATACAGGAGAGGTGCCAGAAGACTGGAGGGTGGCAAATGTTGTGCCTCTTTTCAAGAAGGGCTGCAGGGAAAATGCTGGGAACTATAGGCCAGTGAGCTTAACATCTCTAGTTGGAAAGTTACCAGAGACTATTCTGAGGGATAGGTTATACAGGCATTTAGATGGGTAAAGGCTGATTAGGGAGAGTCAGCATGGTTTTGTACGTGGCAGATCCTGACTTACGAATCTGATTGATTTTTTTGAAGACGTGACCAGAAAGGTCGATAAGCGCAGAGCTGTAGATGTTGTGTACATGGATTTCGGCAAAGCATTCGACAAGGTTCCACATGGCAGACTGCTTTGGAAGGTTAGGTTGCATGGGATCCAAGGAGAGATAGCTGAATGGATAGCAAATTGGCTTTATGGAAGAAAGCAGAGGGTGATGGTGGAAGGTTGCTTCTCAGACTGGAGGCCCGTGACTAGTGGTGTGCCTCAGGGTTCAGTGCTGGGCCCGTTACTGTTTGTCATCTACATGATGGATTTGGATGAGAACATACAGGGTAAGACTAGCAAGTCACATAGATACATAGACATTAGGGTGCAGGAGTAGGCCATTCGGCCCTTCGAGCCAGCCTTCAACATTCAATGTCATCATGGCTGATCATCCACAATCAGTATCATGTTCCTGCCTTCTCCCCATATCCCTTGATTCCGTTAACCCTAAGAGCTCTATCTAACTCTTTTGAATCCAGTGATTTGGCCTCCACTGCCTTTTGAGGCAGAGAATTCCACAAATTCACAACTCTCTGGGTGAAAAGGTTTTTCTCATCTCATAGTCTACCCCTTTTTCTTAAACTGTGGCCCCTGTTTCTGGACTCCTCCAATATCGGGACCATGTTTCCTGCATCTCGCGTGTCAAATCCCTGCATCTAGCTTGTCCAGTCCTTTTATAATTTAATTGTTTCTATAAAATCCCCTCTAATTGCCCAGTTGTTCCATTCTTTCCATTCTGTCGCCATCCCGGGAATTAACCTGGTGAACCTATGCTTCACTGCCTCAATAGCAAGGATGTCCTTCCTCAAATTAGGAGACCAAAACATAGAAACATAGAAACATAGAAATTAGGTGCAGGAGCAGGCCATTCGGCCCTTCGAGCCTGCACCGCCATTCAATATGATCATGGCTCATCATGCAACTCAGTATCCTGTACCTGCCTTCTCTACATACCCCCTGATCCCTTCAGCCACAAGAGCCACATCCAACTCCCTCTTAAATATGGCCAACAAACTGGCCTCAACTACCTTCTGTGGCAGAGAATTCCACAGATTCACCACTCTCTGTGTGAAAAACGATTTTCTCATCTCGGTCCTAAAAGACTTCCCCCCTTATCCTTAAACCGTGACCCCTTGTCCTGGACTTCCCCAACATCGGGAACAATCTTCCAGCATCTAGCCTGTCCAACCCCTTAAGAATTTTGTAAGTCTCTATGAGATCACCCCTCAATCTTCTAAATTCCAGCGAGTACATGCCAAGTCTATCCAGTCTTTCTTCATATGGAAGTCGTGCCATCCCAGGAATATCTTTGCGGTATTTGTCGACTGCATGAACCAAGTGGTCCCTGAACTGGACGTGTGGCATAGTTGACAATCCCACCACCTCCTCCAGCCTGGCCTTTACTTGAGCGGGCATGGCATCTACAATAGAAGCATGAAACAAAGTGATCATCAGTTCATTGCCGTCTATTCCTTATTCAGTTTCAAGTCTACACTTTTACTTTTCCTAAAACCTCCCCTTAACTTCCCGATTCCGTTTCCTCGTCACTGCCTTGTTCTCCTTCCCTTGACCACTGGCCTGACTCTCTCCACCGTCCACCACTTTCCTCGGCCCCCCTCTCTGCTGACTCGGGTCCTCCAAACCCCTCTGATTGCTCCGGTCCCGCTGCCTCCTAATATTCATTTCAACTTCACTTATTTCTTGCGCCACCCTGTCTCTTTCTCTTTGTTCCCTTCTCTGTTTATATTCCTTTATTTCCTCTACACCATCCAGAGTCATGATTTCTCCCTCTATTTCCAGTGTTCCTCCTATCATGGGGCATTGGTTTGCACCTTTCGGGCCGGTGTAGGGAGGGGGACACCCGGGGTCTTCTAAACTAGGATATAAGGATGCTCCTCTTCCCAGAATCCTCTGAACCTCGGACAGCTTCTCGGGCTCCCTCCCTTCTCCCTTGGTTATGTTTCCTACCAGGTAGGTTCTCCTCAGCCTTTCTCCTTCTGCCCTGAATAAGTTAAGCACCTCTAATTCCTTCTCCCTTTTCTTTGTCTGTGTCTCCGTTTTATCTCTGGGTCTATGGTTCTTAATCAATACTTCCATTTCATCACACATGTTTATATCAAAATACCTTCCTGGGCCACTTTGTATTCAATTTATCTGTTCTTTTCTCCCATTTCTCAGAACATCCTCTTTGGCCACGGGGAATTTTTTACATAATATCTCAACCGTGGTTAGTTTATTCATGGTGGTTGTCTTGTTAAGTGCACGTTGTTAATTAATACAGTCTCCGTCCTTACACCTCGTCCGTCCTTGTAGTCACCATATTACCTTACACTATTCTTATTATTATTCTACTTTCGGCTATTCTACAATATTTTATCACTGTGTACACTTTTTCTGTTACCCACTTACCTTAAATCCGTGTTTTGCCTGTGCGACCCTCGGTCACCCAAGGCGGTATCCACAAAAGACTTTATTCTGCCCGTTCAAACCCCTGACCTCTCAGGGTGGTATCCACAGTATACTTTATTCTGCCCGTTCAAACCCCTAACCTCTCAGGGTGGTATCCACAGAATACTTGCCTTGTCCATGCAACCCCTGACCTCTCAGGGTGGTATCCGTGACATCTCAATAAACTCTTAATGATATCACACAATGCAATGCTGTACTTTCTTATTCCAAATATTATTACACACCACACTGTGCTGCCTTCTCGGACAATCCTCCGGGTCTCCTTTTTAGAACAATTTAGTGCCAGATTCGTTGGGTAGGAGAGGCCCTCTCGATCACCCAGACGCTTCTGTGTCCCCAGTGGTCCCCGTTTCAACAGGTTACTAGTCCAAATAAAGCGGAAAACCGCTTACCTTTTCTGCGGGTGGCCACCCTTTTCCTGTTGCCCCGGGGAGCCCCGTGGGGCTAGGAAGCGCCCTTGGCTGGTCGTCCTCTGCTGATCGGACCTCTATCCTACCCTGCTCGCTGCGCCAATTTTGTCGTGGTTCAGAGACTCAAAGTTTAGATAAGGTGACAGAGACATGGAGAATTCTTCAAGAAGACGAAAGCCTTTATTTGCAAACATTAGCTGGAATATTCAGTGACGACACCACCTGTCCATTCTCTAATTGCTCTGCGATCCACAGAAACAGGCCACTTTTTATTACAGTTTTTAGCCATACCTCTGCTGCATTATCTTGCATGCTGTACTCCTTTCGCTTCAATCTAGCTTCAATTCTAATATTCTCTGCCTCGCCACCATTAACTTCCGACCTTGGCTCAATCTTATTAAACTTTACATTTCCCCTCATATCTCTCCATCATTCACCACCCTTAAATTTCAAACTGTTGCTTCAGCTATGTCTACTGCCACCATTATGTTTCCGCTAAAGCCAAGGTTACACATTGTTACTTATTAGTTTATAAGTTTACACACAAAGATACCAAAGTATTTATTAAGAATACAAAGGTGCAAAAGTAAAAATCAGTAACTTGTTTATTGCCTTGATTACGAGATAAATTATTTAATTAAGTGCTGCTAAATGGCTAGGAATCACGTGAGTCTAAAATAAAATAGGCTGATGTCTGATTACACAAAATAACTGGCATCTGCTGGCTATGATAAATGTTTCAACAGTAAGATTAAATGAGAACTTACCAGTTTGAAGCTTGATCTTTATTTTATGAAGAGTTATGATGAGGGATTATGTGAAGAAGCCCCACCAGGCGCATGCGGGTCATACTTCAAAGCAGCGGCGTGAAAACACAGAAGGTGAGTGAGTGACTATGTGAAGATTTCAAAGCTGTATGATTTCATGCCGCACTGCTTCAGTTGATACAGTAGTGAATAAATAATGTATTGAACATTGCTTGGAATTATCCAATAAACATTTTTAATAATAATAAACAAAACAGTAATAACAAAACAGTAATGTCCCAGGGGGAAATTACAAATGGAATTTAGAAAGAAAAGAAAATCAAACCGAACCCAAAACAGCATGTCCAAAACCTTGCACTGTCAGGACAGGTTTATCATAGAAGTTTGAGAAGGTCGCCTCCCTAGACCATCCTGCGGCCCTGAGGATTTGGTCTAGAGGCACGTCCTGTGCATTCGCTGTGGATGTTGCCGCCCTGGTGGAGTGAGATTTAAACACATGAGTGTCTACTCCAGCACAATCCAAAACCTGTTTTAACCATCTAGAAATAGTTTGTACTGACACCTTTTTATAAGGTTTTTTGTGGCTGATGAGCATTGCTGTCTCAGAGCCTCGGAGACTCTTAGCTACCACGATATATTGACTCATGTGCTTGACTACACATAGCGTTTGGTCAACGTGGTATGCTTTAAAGCTTACTTTGGTTCTGGCCATTCCTGGCCTGCTTTGTTTCATTGAATCATACACATAAAACATAATACACATAGTACAGAGAAGGTTCACCAGACTGATTCCTGGGATGGCACGACTTCCATATGAAGAAAGACTGGATAGACTCGGCTTGTACTCGCTGGAATTTAGAAGATTGAGGGGGGATCTCATAGAGACTTACAAAATTCTTAAGGGGTTGGACAGGCTAGATGCAGGAAGATTGTTGGGGAAGTCCAGGACAAGGGGTCACAGTTTAAGGATAAGGGGGAAGTCTTTTAGGACCGAGATGAGAATTCCATCAGATTCACCACTCTCTGTGTGAAAAACAATTTTCTCATCTCGGTCCTAAAGGACTTCCCCCTTATCCTTAAACTGTGACCCCTTGTCCTGGACTTCCCCAACATCGGGAACAATCTTCCTGCATCTAGCCTGTCCAACCCCTTAAGAATTTTGTAAGTCTCTATGAGATCACCCCTCAATCTTCTAAATTCCAGCGAGTACAAGCCGAGTCTATCCAGTCTTTCTGAGTTGGATGATCAGCCTTGGGTTACCGAGGGTCGCACGGGCAAAATACGGATTTAAGGTAAGTGGGTAACAGAAAAACTGTACACAGTGATAAAATATTGTAGAATAGCCGAAAGTAGAATAATAATAAGAATAGTGTAAGGTAATATGGTGACTACAAGGACGGACGAGGTGTAAGGACTGAGACTGTATTAATTAACAACGTGCACTTAACAAGACAACCACCATGAATAAACTAACCACGGTTGAGATATTATGTAAAAAATTCCCCGTGGCCAAAGAGGATGTTAATCAGAGCTCTGAGAAATGGGAGAAAAGAACAGATAAATTGAATACAAAGTGGCCCAGGAAGGTACTTTTGATATAAACATGTGTGATGAAATGGAAGTATTGATTAAGAACCATAGACCCAGAGATAAAACGGAGACACAGACAAAGAAAAGGGGGAAGGAATTAGAGGTGCTTAACTTATTCAGGGCAGAAGGAGAAAGGCTGAGGAGAACCTACCTGGTAGGAAACATAACCAAGGGAGAAGGGAGGGAGCCAGAGAAGCAGTCCGAGGTTCAGAGGATTCTGGGAAGAGGCGCATCCTTATATCCTAGTTTAGAAGACCCCGGGTGTCTCCCTCCCTACACCGGCCCGAAAGGTGCAAACCAATGCCCCATGATAGGAGGAACAATGGAAATAGAGGGATAAATCATGACTGTGGATGGTGTGGGGGAAATAAAGGAATATAAACAGAGAAGGGAACGAAGAGAAAGAGACAGGGTGGCGCAAGAAATAAGTGAAGTAGAAAGGAATTTTAGGAAGCAGCGGGACCGGAGCAATCAGAGGAGTTTGGAGGTACCCGAGTCAGCAGAGAGGGGGGCCGAGGAAAGTGGTGGACGGTGGAGAGAGTCAGGCCAGTGGTCAAGGGAAGGAGAGCAAGGCAGTGACGAGGAAACGGAATCGGGAAGTTAAGGGGAGGTTTTAGGAAAAGTAGGAGGGAAATAAGTGATGGGGATGTAATGGAAGATTTTAAAAGAAAGGTGAAGGAATCCCTGGAACAAGTGGAGATTAGAGTTTGGGAACTGGGAGCACATGTGGAGAGAAAGAAAGGAGAAGCGGCCCAGGGAGAGTCAGGATCGCAGAAGTTAGAAATAGGAATCCTGGAGTGGGAGGAAGAAACAAGACAGGTGCAGGGGAATAAAGTGATGCCATTGCTTGCGAAAAGAGCAGGACAGACACAGTATGTTCCTTGGGGGACACAGGACCTTGAAGGGCTGAAAAACATTCTGCCTAACATGTATGATGGGTCAGGGAAATGGATAAGTGCCTTTGGGGAAGAAACCACAGGAAGACTATTGGTTATGGGAGATATAAAAGCACTTCTGGCGAAAGTAATGGGAACCACAAAACTGGCGGAACTCCTGGAAAAGGCAGGCATAAGTAACGCAGCAGGCAATCCATTAATTGACAGCTGACCATTTGACCCAGTCAGGCCATTGGTATGGCAGGCCCTCAGATACAGCTACCCCCTCAAAGTGGACCCCAAGGCATTGAAGGGAGAATCACTGGGGGACACAGAAAACCCAGCAGCGTATCTAGAGGGTCAGCTGAAAAAGTGGATACTTGAAACTGAATAAGGAATAGACGGCAATGAACTGATGATCACTTTGTTTCATGCTTCTATAGTAGATGCCATGCCCGCTCAAGTAAAGGCCAGGCTGGAGGTGGTGGTGGGATTGTCAACTATGCCACACGTCCAGTTCAGGGACCACTTGGTCCATGCAGTCGACAAATACAGAAAAGATAAAAATAGACTGACAGACCAGGAGGAGGAGGTGCAAAGAAAACTGGTACAAATGCAGCTTGACGAACTAAAAAGAAAAGAGCGTGAAAAAAGAATGAAAATGCTCGCAATAACAAGAGAACCGGCTGAAATGTGTGGTGTACCGACACGTAGTCCTATGCCAGAACCAGTTAAGGGCCGGAAACTCCTGGGCCAGTAATAAATGTCTTTGGGATGTTCACTCAAATGCCCTATCAGGGACGGGGTAAATCAGGCAACCAGCCCAGACAGGACTGGAGCCCCCAGGAGGGGGGACTACAAGGAGGGGGACAAGGGAGGCCAGTAAGGAAACAGGTAGTTAATCGGGTGTGCTGGGGATGCGGTCAGGTAGGGCATGTGAGAAGGGACTGTCAGAACCGTCCATGGCCCAGGCCATACCAACAGGTACCAATGGAGGGTGGGCAATACCTTGCCCCAGGGATAGCCCCAGCAGATCCGATTGGAAGCCCGGCTGGACCCATTAACCCCTATGCTAGATGTTAGGGGTGCCCAGTGAACCCGGATGGGAAGGAACACTACCCAATGATAACCAGAGAGGCAGAAGAGGAACCTGTGGTTCAGGTAATTTTGGGGGGACAGTTAACACCCATGATGATAGACACTGGAGCTACCTATACTTGTGTGCAAACACAATATGCCTCCCACCTTCCCATGTCAGGAGAATTTGTTAAAACTGTAGGGTTCTTGGGAAATACACAGTTAATACAATGCTTGACCCCTGTGAGTTTAAAGATGAATAACAGAGAGATAGTATTGCCAATATTAGTATTGAAAGGGACTCCCATTAATTTGTTAGGTAGGGACGCCCAGCTGAAACTGGAACTGAAATTAGAATGCACCAGAAATAGTTTGAGTGTGGAGAGGTCGAATGTTCAAATGGTAATGCAGGAAGCTAGCAGAGCTAATGTGATTTGGATAGGGGATATAGAAAATCAAATCTGGGAAACCTGGAGCAAGTGGGAAAAGGGAATACTGACTATATTGCCTGAAGCAACCACCCCAGTCTGAACTGAAGCAACTCCACCCCAGTCTGAGCTGCACTGTACGATATACTTTGACAAAACTCAAAATATACGATATACTTTCATGAAATCCAGCACCACTTGAGAGCAGTAGCAATAATAATAATTGGAAAACAGGGGGCAGCCTTGCAGATTGAATGGGACACCTTCCTGGAGAAACGGTACAGGGTGGTGGGGACTGAACCTCATGTGACATTGCTTGTAAATATGGGATATCAGTCTAGAGAATTGGGACCCCTGGTGAGACGAGCAGGCACTGTTAGAAACTGGAGAAGGATTGCTCCAAAGTATGGATGTCCAGACCACACCTGAATAAACCCAAAGTAGTAGGGGGATTAGCACTCCCTAATTTTACGTATTATTATTGGTCGGTAAATATTAGAAATATGATTCAATTGTTGGATAATTCTCTTCATCAACCGGAATGGATCATTATGGGGAAAGAGGATTGCTCCCCTTTTAATATTGGTGCGATCCTTCTTTCACCAATGACGGTGAATAATACAAACTACAACAAAAACCCAATTATACATAGTACAATCAGAATTTGGAAACAAATAAAATACAACTTAAAATTAAGAAACGTATCTCTCCTATCTCCTATTGCTAAAAACCCTCTGTTTAAGCCCTCAATTATAGACAAAGCATTTATACAATGGGACAGAGCAGGAATTAAAACTTTGGGAGATTTGTATGATATGGGAAAACTATTATAATTTAAACGATTACAACTAAAATATAATCTGGGTAACAATCAGTATTTTAAATATTTCCAAATATGTGATTATCTGAAAAAACATGCACAAGAATTTCACAAAATGCCATTAGACTTAGAAATTAGGTGCAGCAGCAGGCCATTCGGCCTTTCGAGCCTGCACCGCCATTCAATATGATCGTGGCTGATCATCCAACTCAGTATCCTGTACCTGCCTTCTCTCCATACCCCCTGATCCCTTCAGCCACAAGGGCCACATCCAACTCCCTCTTAAATATGGCCAACGAACTGGCCTCAACTACCTTCTGTGGTAGAGAATTCCACAGATTCACCACTCTCTGTGTGAAAAACAATTTTCTCATCTCGGGTCCTAAAAGACTTCCCCCTTATCCTTAAACTGTGAACCCTTGTCCTGGACTTCCCAACCCCTTAAGAATTTTGTAAGTCTCTATAAGATCCCCCCTCAATCTTCTAAATTCCAGCAAGTACAAGCCGAGTCTATCCAGTCTTTCTTCATATGGAAGTCGTGCCATCCCAGGAATCAGTCTGGTGAACCTTCTCTGTACCCCCTCTATGGCAAGAATGTCTTTCCTCAGATTAGGAGACCAAAACTGTACACAATACTCCAGGTGTGGCCTCACCAAGACACTGTACAACTGCAGTAGAACCTCCCTGCTCTTGTACTCAAATCCTTTTACTATGAATGACAACATACCATTTGCTTTCTTCACAGCCTGCTGCACCTGCATGCCTACTTTCAATGACTGGTGTACCATGACACCTAGGCCTCGCTGCATCTCCCCTTTTCCTAATCGGTCACCATTCAAATAATAGTCTACCTTCCTGTTTTTGCCACCAAAGTGAACAACCTCACATTTATCCACATTATACTGCATCTGCCATGCATTTGCCCACTCACCCAGTCTATCCAAGTCATCCTGCAGCCTCCTAGCATCCTCCTCACAGCTAACACTGCCCCCCAGCTTTGTGTCATCGGCAAACTTCGAGATGGTGCATTTAATTCCCTCGTCCAAATCATTAATGTATATTGTAAATAGCTGGGGTCCCAGCACTGAGCCTTGCAGCACCCCACTAGTCACTGCCTGCCATCCTGAAAAGGACCCGTTCACTCCTACTCTTTGCTTCCTGTCTGCCAGCCAGTTCTCTATCCACATCAATACTGAACCACCAATACCGTGTGCTTTAAGTTTGTATACCAATCTCTTGTGTGGGACCTTGTCGAAAGCCTTCTGAAAGTCCAGATATAACACATCCACTGCATCTCCCTTATCCACTCTACTAGTTACATCCTCAAAAAATTCAATAAGATTCGTCAGACATGATTTACCCTTCGTAAATCCATGCTGACTTTGTCCAATGATTTCACCACTTTCCAAATGCGCTGCTATCCCATCTTTAATAATTGACTCTAGCAGTTTCCCCACTATCGATGTTGGACTAACTGGTCTGTAATTCCCCATTTTCTCTCTCCCTCCCTTTTTAAAAAGTGGGGTTACATTAGCTACCCTCCAATCCTCAGGAGCTACTCCAGAATCTAAAGAGTTTTGAAAAATGATCACTAAGGCATCTGCTGTTTCTGTGGCTACTTCCTTAAGTACCCTGGGATGCAGCCTATCCGGCCCTGGGGATTCATCGGCCTTTAATCCATTCAATTTACCTAACACCACTTTCCGGCTAACCTGGATTTCACTCATTTCCTCCATCTCATTTAACCCGCGATCCCCTGCTATTTCCGGCAAATTATTTATGTCTTCCTTAGTGTAGACAGAACCAAAGTAGTTATTCAATTGGTCTGCCATGTCCTTGTTCCCCATGATCAATTCACCCGTTTCTGACTGCAAGGGACCTACATTTGTTTTTACTAATCTTTTGCGCTTCACATATCGATAAAAACTTTTGCAGTCAGTTTTTATGTTTCCTGCCAGTTTTCTTTCATACTCCATTTTCCCTTTCCTAATTAAGCCCTTTGTCCTCCTCTGTTGGTCTCTGAATTTCTCCCAGTCCTCTGGTAGGCTGCTTTTTCTGGCTAATTTGTATGCTTCATCTTTTTCTTTGATACTATCCCTGATTTCCCTCGTTATCCACGGATGCGCCACCTTCCCCGATTTATTCTTTTGCCATACTGGGATGAACAATTGTTGTAGTTCATCCATGCAGTCTTTAAATGCCTTCCATTGCATATCCACCGTCAACCCTTCAAGAATCACTTGCCAGTCGATCATGGCCAATTCACGTCTCATACCCTCAAAGTTACCTTTCTTTAAGTTCTGGACCCGTGTTTCTGAATTAACAATGTCACTCTCCATCCTAATGAAGAACTCAACCATATTATGGTCACTCTTGCCCAAGGGGCCACGTACAACGCCTAACTAACCCTTCCTCATTACTCTATATCCAGTCTAGAATAGCCTGCTCTCTCGTTGGTTCCTCCACATGTTGGTTTAGAAAACTATCCTGCATACATTCCAAGAAATCCTCTTCCTCAGCACCCCTGCCAATTTGATTCTATATGTAGATTGAAGTCACCCATTATAACGGTTTTACCTTCGTTGCACACATTTCTAATTTCCTGTTTGATGCCATCCCCAACTCCACTACTACTGTTAGGTGGCCTGTACACAACACCCACTAGCGTTTTCTGCCCCTTAGTGTTTCGCAGCTCCACCCATATCGATTTCACATCCTCCAAGCTAATGTCATTCCTTTCTATTGCGTTAATCTCCGCTCTAACCAGCAACGCTACCCCACCTCCTTTTCCTCTCTGTCTATCCTTCCTGAATATTGAATATCCCTGGATGTTCAGCTCCCAGCCTTGGTCACCCTGGAGCCATGGCTCCGTGATCCCAACTATATCATAATTACTAGATGAAGAAATGAATACAAAGGCGGAATCAGCAAATTTAATTTCATATATATATATAATATTATACTAAATGCAGTAATACCAACAACAGAAGGTATCAGAGGTGAGTGGGAAAACGAACTAAGCATAAACATTTCCAATGAAAGGTGGAAAGAGTACTTATTAATTGTGCACAAATACTCAATTAACGTAAGACACACTTTAATACAATTTAAAATTTTACACAGATTATACTACTCAAAAATTAAATTAAATACATTTTCCCTAATGTTTCACCAATTTGTGATAAATGCCAGTGTCAAGAAGCTACTAGCGCACTCATTCATCTTTTGTACAAAAATTCAAAGGTTTCAGATTGAAATCATTGAAATTTTCGCAAAACTGTTTAAAATAAAAATGACACCAATGCCAGAATGGATTATTTTCGGAATGACAGAAGGTAGTTCGGAATTAAATGTTTATCAAAAGAATCTATTTGATTCCGGCTTAATAATAGGAAAAAAGCTAATCTTAAAATTCTGGAAAAATGCTCCTATACCAACATTAAATATGTGGATTTCAACTATGTTTGAAACACTACATCTGGAAGATATGAGACTCCGCCTGGCAGGAAAATCAGAATGCTTCTATCAGACGTGGTCCGGATTTATAGATTTGCTACAAAGATAGGGAGCAGGAGTACCTCGGGCCTTGGTAGGGGGGGATGAAAAACTATCGAGTTGGTGGATTCCTTTTGCATGATATACATAATATAGTAACTGGCTTTCTTTTTCTTTTCTCTTTGTCTCTCTTTCTTTTTTCCTTTTCTTTTCTAGGGTCTATCTCTTAACCCCCTTTCTCTAACTCTTTGACCAAGGATTTCTTCTCCCCTTTGGCACGCTCTTTCACTTTCACAACTCTTTTCACCTACTTCACTCTTTCTTTCTATTATTTTTCTTTAAAAGCCATAAAATTATGAGGTACAATGATTGTAACAATATATATGTGATATACATTGATGTATTTACCTCTAATAAAAAAAATATATAATAAAAATAAAAGTATGGAAGTCCGAAGACAGTAATTACATCAAGATAGCAGTTACTGTAGACATGATTGGCATGATGAAAGAGGTTGAAATTGACCCCCAGCGACAGCTTCCTGTGTTAAAAACAGTAGGTCGGACAATGGAGGAAAGGCTGAATGAATTGCCAGCTAGCTTGTGGTCACAACATGACACAGATGTGGGAATGGTGAAGTCTGCAAGTCCGGTAGAGATAAGATTAAAACACGGAGCAGTTACGCCCTGGAAACCGCAGTACCCTCTGAAGCCAGAGGCAGAGGGCGGCATAGCTCCAACTATACAGGGTCTGGTGGAGGCAGGAGTGCTTATCAAAACACGTAGTCCCTGCAACACTCCACTGTTACCAGTTTTAAAGGCAGACAAGTCAAGGTGGAGACTAGTACATGATTTGCGAGCAGTGAACGAGGTGATGAGAGATTGGCCAGCTGTAGTTCCGAATCCACACACACTGTTGACCAATGTTCCACCAGAGGCAGCTTACTTTTCAGTGATTGATCTGTGTTCAGCATTCTTCAGTGTGCCCTTAGCAGACCAGTGTCAGTGTTTGTTTGCTTTTACCTACAGGGGTATTCAATACACTTACACTAGGATGCCGCAGGGATTCAAACACTTGCCTCACGTGTTCAATCAGGTACTGAAGGCAGATTTGGAAGGCGTAGCCTTAGACAGTACTCTGATACAGTATGTGGATGATTTGTTGATTTGCTCTGAAACTGAGGAACAATGTGAGCAAGATACTGTGGCTCTGTCTGGCATGCAGAGGTCATAAAGTGTCTAGGAAAAAGTTGCAATTTTGTGTGCAGCAGGCAGAGTACTTAGGGCAGTTGATCTCCAAAGGAATTAAAACTATAGCACCGAACCAGATAGAGGCAATAATCAAAGCTCCTAAGCCGCAGACAGTAAGACAGATGATGACATTCTTAGGAATGGCAGGATACAGTTCGGACTGGATTGGTGAGCATGCTGAAATTGTAACGCCATTGAGAAAGATAATGAAGGAAGCAGGACAAACGAGCCAGAAGAATGTGCTGCAGTGGAATGATGAGGCAGAAACGGCTTTTAACACAATTAAGCAGGAATTGCAGTCAGCTCCGGCCTTGGCCCTGCATCATTATGAAAAAGCCTTTCATTTGTATGTTTCCAACAGACAGGAGGGGTATGCTGCAGCAGTATTGACACGGGAAACGGGTGTAGGAAAGGCGAAGCAGCCGGTTGCGTATTACAGCACAAAATTGGATGAGGTGGCTCAGGAATGAATATCCACCTTGCTATCAGGGACTGGCTGCGGTATATTATGCTTATGAGAAAGCAATGTCTGTGACTATGGGATATCCAGTGATCATACATACCCACCACAAAGTGGCAGAGTTGTTGGAAAAAGGAAAGTTTGTACTTACCTTTGCTAGGGTAACGGCGTATCAGATGCTACTGCCATTTTCAGATATCACCATACAAAGATGTACTACAAGTAACATAGCTGACTATGTCCCGCTTGATCGTGAGGGGGAGCCCCATGACTGCGTGGGTCAGACGATGGTGTTTTCTAAATTACGAGCGGATTTACAATCTGAACCACTGATAGATGAGGATAAGAAAGTCTTATTTGTGGATGGATCATGTTATCGGGATCACGATGGAAATCATGCAGGATTTGCAGTGGTCCAGCAGGGCCAAACAGGGTTTCAGACCATTAGGTTGGAGGCGTGTCAACAGCCGTGTTCAGCCCAGCTGGCAGAGATTAAGACTTTAACAGCAGAGTGTGAAATGATGGAAGGTGAGAAAGTGGATATCTACACAGATTCGGCTTATGCACACGGAGTCTGCCATCTATTTAAGGACTGTATGGAAACTAAGGGGTTTAAGAAAAGCAATGGGGATCCCATACAACATTTCCAACACATTTCTGACCTAATAAAGGCATCAGCAAAGCCTAGGGCATTAGCCATTGTTAAATGTCAGGCACACAAAAAGGGCAGTGACACAGTTACAAAGGGAAATCATGCAGCGGATGAAGGAGCTAAAACAGCATCTGGGTGCCAATCGACAATAATTGCACCTCATATGTTAGTGGTACCAGAACCTACAAAGACGGATATCATTGAGATGCAGGGACAGGCTACATTAGCTGAACAAACGATGTGGGGGCAGAGGGGAGCCAAGCCAAACGAGGATGGCTTGTGGACCACTGATAGCGGCCTGTTAGTGGCACCTACCACCTTATTGACCAGTCTTATTTCAGAAGCACATGGACTGGACCATTGTGCGAGGGGGGAAGTCATATGAAAGGTAAAAAATTATGGGTTTTGGTCACCTTATCTGCAGGCTTCATTGGATCGCTTCTTGTCCCGGTGTGAGTTATGTGCACAAAATAATATCAGAAAGGGCATAACGACACCTATCGGTCACATACCCAAGGGCCATTCACACATTTGGTAATTGACTAAGTGGACATGTTGAAAACCGTATGAGGTAAGTGATACCTGTTGGTAATCATTGATCGATTCAGTAGATGGGTGGAGGCTGTACCTTCCAAAGACCTAGGGGCGGGTACGGTGGTGACATTTTTGACAAATGAGGTAATTCCATGGTTTGGCATACCAACAATAATTAGCTCCGACAATGGGTCAGCTTTTATTCAGAAGACAGTTAAGCTGGTACTGCAGACACTGAAGGTGAAGCAAAGATTTGGATGTGTCTACCACCCTCAATCACAAGGCATGATTAGATTAGATTAGAATGCTTTATTGTCATTGCATGTGTCACATGCAACGAGATTACTGTGTCTCTCCATTTAAAAGAACTTCAAACATTCACAAACTCATACTTTTTTTTGGTGGAAAGGGTGAAAGCCAAAATAAACAAAATTTGTGCAACTACAAAATTAAATTGGATTGATGCATTGCCATTGGTGTTAATGAGTTGCCGTATGCAAACTAATCGAACAAGAAACATCCACAAGTAAAACCTTTTTGTCCCCTTCATTCAAAGGCTCTGACTGTAAAACATTTCTCAGACTTGTGTGTCCTGCTTCCTCCATTATTTTCCTTAATTTCACAATTTCAACATACTTCCCAATCTTGTCTGAACTATATCCTGCCATTCCCAAGATCATCATCATCTGTTCTACTGTCTGAGGTTTGGGAACTTCAATTATCACTTCAATTTGATCCTGCGCTATAGCTTTTACTTCTTTCGATATTACTCGTCCAAAATATTCTACATGCTGCTGACAAAACAACAACTTCTTCCTTGATACATTATGACCTCCTATGCCATCCTTTCCATGAAAATTACAATGTCTCCCACATTGCTTCTCACTTGTGGAACAAACCAACAAATCATCCACATACTATATCAACACATTCCAAATCTGCCTACAACATCTGATTAAAAACATGGGGCTAGTATTTAAAACCCTGACGCATCCTAGCCTAGGTGTATTTAATACCTCTTCTTAATGTTCTTACCATAGCTATGTTCACCACTATCTTAATATAATTATTATTATTTCCTGATTTCCTCATCCCCAACACACCTTATCTTATCCATTACCTATCTCCTTACTAGCCTTTCTTGACCTCCTCCTTGAGATCCCTCCCTCCCTTGGGGACCCCAGTCCTGTCTGGGCTTATATCCAGATTTATTTAACTCCTGAATGGGCATTTGAGAAAATACTCTCGCAAAGACATTTATTATTGGCATGGAATTCTCTGGCCCCTGTTTGGCTCTGTCATAGGACTCACTGTGTGTAAGTGCATCACTTATTTCAGTCTCTTCAACCAGGTCTGTTGTTACTGACAACATTGTATTTTCACGCTCTTTCTTTTTGAGCTCTTCAAGTTACATTTGCATCATTTTTCTCTGCACCTCTTCCTGCTGGTCTGCAAGTCTTTTTCCTATCTTTGCGATATTTCTCAACCTCATTGACCAAATGATCACTGAATCAGGGGTGGGAAATAGATGACAATCCCACCACCTCCTCCAATCTAGACTTGACTTTAGGAGGAATGACATCCACCACAGTGGTTCAGAATTTAGTATTCATTAACTGGTTGCCTTCTATTTCTTGTTCAGTTCCCAGTCTCCACTTTTTCAGCTTGTTCTCCAGATAGGCTGCTGGATTATCGTCTGAGGGCCTGCCGTACCCTCTGCCTGACTGTGTCAAACAGCATGCCATTGTTTATTGCATTGTTCACAGCATTTTTATACCAGCCATCTTCAGGAGTGCTTTCAGTTTAGTGGTTCCTATCACTTTCACCAACAGTGCCTTCAAGTCTCCCATAGCCAATAATCGTCCTACGTTCTCCTCCTCCAAAGCCATAATCCATTTCCTGCCCCATCAGGAATATTGGGTAAGGTATTTTTTTTTAGCCCCCTCAGTTTATTGGTGCCCCAAAGGATAATCTGTGTCTGTCCTGCTCATATCTGTTTAAAGCGGTCTCATCAATTTATCCCTCTGCTTCCCACTTTAATCCTTTCTGATATGCCTTCTTTCTGATTCTAAACTCAATTTCTTACTTCTCAGATAGTTTATCCTCCATTGCAAATTTATTCACCTTCCTTTTAAAATCTTCCACTGACTTCTCGATTCTCATATTTTACCACCACCCCTTCTACCTCGGGGGCAGTCATCACTTTCCCCCCTACCCCCGAGATTCTGACTTGTTTTTCACCCAATCCCATTCCTTCCGGTACCTTAGTTACGCTTGATCTCTCCGCTCCCAAATCTACCATGAATACCATATCCTCTCCCTGGGGTCCTAATTTCAAGTTTACCAGAGGTTCCCGTGTGTATCCCATACACCCCAGGGTGCGGGTCCACCGACTTCCCTATTCTTCCTCCATGAGTACGTACGACTGCATCTCCCGTCGTAGCCTGGGACATTCCCTCTTGAAATGACCCTCCTCGTTACAATGGTAACACCGGGATGGCCCCGTGTACCACCGTCCTGATCCTTGTTCCTTGTTTTCCCGGGGACCCCAACTTTGGTCCCTCCATTCACCTCTTCCTCGTCCTCTGCCTCTGCCCCTTCCCCTTCCCCGGTATCCATGAGCACCCGGCCTTCTATCACCTTCGTCTCCCTTCTTTACCCCTTGCTGTACTGCCTGCAACATCATTTTTGCCTTTCCCTTCTGTTTTCCCACCTTTCCAACTTATCTGTGGCATATAATTCATAATTAACACTTCCATCTTATCACACATTTATCTTGACAGTATCTTCCTTGGGCCACTTCCTCACTAATTTCCTTTCTTTCTCCTCATTTCTCAGAGTGCTTTCTTTAGATACAGGGAAGTTTTTACTTAGCAATTCAACTGCAGTTATCTTACTTATTGTATTATCTTTCTTTGTGCACTTTATCAATTGTTTGCATCTTAAAAACAGGTAAAATACAACAGATTGAAACAAACCATACAACCTTCACTTTTTCTGTCGAACAGGGGCGATCAAAGGTGAATACCTCTTTAACTCATGTTTAACTCATTGTCTGTCAACTCCTTTTTTTCATTTCCCCTGGGCCCCATTAATTTATTACCCTTCTCCAACCAGAATGTTTATCTAAACAAACCATAAAAGCTGCTTGTTGTTCAGCAATTAACTTATTTCTAATTTTGTTCAAACTATTCTCCCTACAATTCCCAAATTTCAATTCCTAGTTTAAATACATACGACTAACAATTTTCCAAATTAACTTTACTGAAAAGAAATCTGTAGAAGCCAAGCAACCTACATTTTCCAACTTTCCCCTTTTAAGTTACGATGATACAAAGCGTGCTCCGTTACCTTACAGCTGTTCGTAACCTTCCCCATTGCTTACAATTTCTTAAAGGAACACACACACCTACCCTTACAGCATGTGGCCTACAACAAACAAACATATCACATATATGAACTTCCTCATTCATGCAAATCCGGTTTTTACACACAAATCACATTAGTTCCATTCTTACTTCAATGAAATTATGCAATTTCCTACACAGATTAAAGTTTCAAAATTAACATTTATATTTGGAGGTTTCTATCAATTTTTGTTCAAAATCTGTTTTTGAGTGATACTCTGAATATTCTGTACAGCATCCAGTGCCCAATCCTCATCTTTACCCCCGGAGCTTCCTTCTCCCCAAGATTGCCACATTCGCCCCAATGGACTATCAGGCGGAATGTGCAGCTCTTCACCATTGAGCCTTTTTCTTTTCCCCCCGGACTCTCACTTTTCCCGTTCCGGTTATCTTTATCTTATCGGACTATTCCCGTCCCTTGTTTATTTTTCCGACACTCCTTCTTGTTTCCCGAGTCTCATGTCCGGATATCACTCGCTCAAACCGCTGATGGCAAGCAAGGAGATCAGAGACTGCTGAAATCAGCAGGGTGCACCTTCCCTTCCTTCTGTGCCTCCACCGAGCGGCCGGAATGGCGATCGCGGACGAGCCCCCACTTTGTGAGATATAGGTTGTGCTCACAATCACTACTCAGAGACTAAATCATGGAAACAAGAAATGCTTTATTTGCGAGTCGCATCCATCACTCCCTTCTACCGCTATACAATGCCATCAATCCTTACTCAAGGACAGTTCTGGTAACTTCATCCACAGCTGTGTCAGAATCCTCTCCCTGGCCTCTATTGGTTAGAATCCTCTCCTGAACCCTTACAATAGTGGGGTTTAATCATTTTATCCCTCGCAGAAGGATAGCACCACTACTTCACACAAGTTGGGAAAGCTGGTACATAACCGAAGGGAGTTAAAGGTAACAAATTATACTATCTCAGCCACCTGGCGCAGCGCTTCCACAGTGAGTGGTACAAGTGGGCGCAGCACAAACCTTGCAGTTGCCACAGTGTATAATATGTGCCAAAGCTAATGGGAAAATATTAGCTATACCAGAACCTCACAACTATGCATAGTGTACGGAGTTCCTGCGAAGTGTGACACGCTGGGGAGACATGTCTGATATGCCCAATAGAGTGTTTAAATGCAGCAGGATTGACACAAGTGACACTTGCAAAAGAACACTGCTCTTTATGGAACTTCACGCAGGTAAGGAAGCCGTACCCAGAGCCACCACCAGAGGTTGGGGTTACATCTAAAGCACAGTATGAATGCTACCTTGCAGCAAATGGCACACACTCAGTAGGAACTTTTCCAGGCTGCTGTAACAGGGTGTGGGTATGTAATCAACAGGACCCATACCATTTGGCTGAAGACGTGCCCACAGCAGATGTTGCTGTTATGCTACCACATTGCAAGGCTATTTTGACAGCAGATGTGGCTGTAGCTGGATGTGCGGGGGTAAGCCTAGAAACACACTTCTGCTACATTGGACTGGATTGTGTGCCAGGGTGATGTTGGCACAACCTGTCCTTGTGATAAGTCCAACAGATATGTTCGAACAAACCCGTAGGAAAAGAGCATTTGATTCATTACCTGACTGAGTTTATCTGGATGCAATAGGACATCCAAGAGGAATCCCTAATGAATTTAAAGCCAGGAATGAAATTGCTGCAGGACTGGAATCAACACTTTTCTGGATTACGCCTGCTAAATACACGGGATGGATTAACTACATCTATTATAATCAACAGAGTAATTAATTACACTGACGACGCACTGTCAGCCTTGGGGGACCAACTTGATGCCGCTAGTAAGTTGGCATGGCAGAATAGGCAGGCTCTGGACTGGTTGTTGGCTGAGAAAGGGGTGATTGTGTCCTCTTTGGGGAGCACTGCTGTACCTTTATCCCCAAGAACACCAGCCCAGAGGGATCCTTTACTAAAGCAATGCATAAGCTAAAAAACCCAAGAACTGAGGTTAAATAAAACGCAGGGTTCGGACATCAATTGTTTGGGTGGCTGGAGAGCATGTTGGGGGGTTGGGGAGCATGGCTGATTAAAATAGGTTTGAACTTTGGGGTCGCACTACTTGCAGTGGCAATAATGTTGTGCTGTGTTCTCCCCAGTATTAAGTCTCTCCTGGTGAAAGCTACTGTGAAGCAACTACCAATGACACCGGGTGAAGATGAATCCGGCCCTCAAGGAAAGTGGACCTCGGTGATAGAATACTACTACGGTGGAGAAGAAGTGTTGGGAAAATGCTAAACAAAGTCTGTAAGGGAAGCTGGATCTTTTTTCCTGCCTCACGTAATGGGGGTGGGTTTTTGGCCAAGTTTCTCAGGGAGCCAGAGAAAGAACATTGCACAGCATTACACTAACTTAATTAAAAGAGCCTGTATTTTAAGGTTCTATGGGAGATTCAACCTGGGGGATGTGTGTGTGGTTTTCTTTGTCGGTTGAGACTCGGGGGGAGTGTCAAAGGAGGGAGTTATATGCAAGTTATATTAAAGATCACTTAATTAAAACATTTATCATAGCCAGCAGATGACAGTTATTTTACATAATCAGACATCAGCCTATTTTAGTTTAGACTCACGTGATTTCTAGCTTTTTAGCAGCACTTCGTTAAATCATTTATCTAGTAATCAAGGCACTAAACAAGTTACTTATTTTTACTTTTGCACCTTAGTATTCTTAATAAATACATTTGTATCTTTGTGTGTGAACTTATAAACCAATATGTAACAATGTTTAACCTGTGTAACCTTGGCTTTAGCGGAAACATAATGGTGGCAGTAGACATAGCTGAAGCAACAGTTTGAAATTGAAGGGTGGTGAATGATGGAGAGATATGAGGGGAAATGTAAAGTTTAATAAGATTGAGCCAAGGTCGGAAGTTAATGGTGGCGAGACAGAGAATATTAGAATTGATGCGAAAGGAGTACAGCATGCAAGATAATGCAGCAGAGATAGGGCTAGAAACTGTAATAAAAAGTTGCCTGTTGTCTAATCGCAAAGCAATTAGAGAATGGACAGATGGTGTCGTCTCTGAATGTTCCAGCTGATGTTTGCAAATAAAGGCTTTCGTCTTCTTGAAGAATTCTCCGTGTCTGTGTCATCTTATCCAAACTTTGAGTCTCTGAACCACAACATATCTTCTCCACCACCAATGTCAGGCTAACTGGTCTACAATTCCCTGTTTTCTCTCTCCTGCCTTTTTCAAAAAGTGGGATAACATTAGCTACCCTCCAATCCACAAAGGAACTTATCCTGAGTCTATAGAACATTGAAAAATTATCACCAATGCATCCACGATTTCTAGAGCCACTTCCTTAAGGAGCCTTTCATGCGTTTTGTGATTTAGTTTATGAAGTGATGTTGGAATAGTAAAGTAAATGTGAAGTTATTAGAAGTCAATGGTTTGCATGCATGCTTAAGTAACTGGAGTGTTAATAAAGATTAAGTTGTATTAGACCTTGGCTTAGTCTTTTGTTCGACATATCAGGTGACACCTTATAGAGTTATAGGATCTACACAAGAAACCAGGATCCCCTGGCGACAGTGAGAAATCACTGCTACCAATGTTTCACACGTCCTTTTGAATGCGGCCTTGCAAAAAGAAAAACGTTTTTTAAAATCAAAATCAACTTTATTCAGAATATACAGTATAGATAAAACAAGAACTGGGGAAATTCTACCGACATTCTTGGAGGCAGCACATACATTTGTTTGCATCGTATCGTAATGTTGACAACTATTTTGCCTGGCACACTTGTCATTCATGTGGCCTCCTGGGGTGATATCCCTTCTATCATTTGATGGCAAAGAGATCAACATGTTATTTTCCGTTGGCCACAAAGAGTCAAAGGCGACTGGTGATAACTGACAGACATGATAAACAGGCAGAGAAATGATCACCCAATCAGGCCGGGTCTGATGAATGCAGTGATTCTGTTGCTAAGCTGTTCTGGGCTTGTATTGGATCCAGGTCAGTTCCGCCTCAGGCACACTGGAATATCATTGCCGTCATTTCTTGCAAAAGCTAGTTTCACTTTCGAGGTTGTTTCTATTCTGCAACAGGACAAGACTGTTAGTGAGGAAATCATTGCCTGCAGCACCTTCTCAATCGACACAACAGTAAAAGAGCAGCTAAAGCTGTGAAAAGAAATTCAAAGAGCTTTGTATCTAATGAACACCATGAGGTAGAGAACACTAATTCCTTCTGTATTAAGTTGATGTGTTAATCAATGTTGGTTTGAAAGTATGTGTAATGCATTACGTTACATTTGATGCATGTTGTTGGTACTTTATGTTCAAAGATACATCATTAAATGTAGGTTCACGTGTAGAAAGAAAGTTATTTCAAGGTTCACGTGTAGAAATAAAGTTATTTCAAGCTGATTAATATTCATAATTTAACAACATCTTATCTCCTATCTGGCAAACTTACAGCCAAACTTCAGAAAGCAAATGTTTAGTTGTTATTCAGACTACTTGCATGTGTCATAGTTTCTCTGTCATTGTGGTTACATATGTGTTCTATAGACAAAAGTGGGCTTTTTGATCCACCATCTACACTAATCCTATTTGATACCAGTTCAATGGATATTTATTGTCACAAATGCAAATAACCAGTTCATAATGAAATTCATTTCGCATACAATGCCGGTGCCATCATGTGGGATGCCGTTTCATTGAGTTCACCGTCAGGATTCCCGTGTGCTCGTTCTACCGGTGACTCCCGATCCTCTCCGCCGCCCACGACCGGCTCGGCCCGCGAACCGTCTTCCCTCTCATCTCCTCGCCGGACATCTTATGTCCCGGGGGCAACCTCCTGCAGCCTACCTTCGAGGCACTGGAGGCATTAACCCCGTTCACCTTCCTACCGGCCCTTGGTCTCCACGCCCAATGTCTCCAGCAACTCCATCCTAGTATTCCACATCCGATGAGCTAGCGGGCGGTTCCGCGTCCAAGGAGCCTCCAAGCGAGTCCAGCCGCCCGGTGAATGCGCCCGGTTTCGGCTCTTCTGCCGTCTGATGGACTGTCCAGTGACGGAGCCTCCGGCGGTTCCACGTCTAACGAGTTGTGGGTTGGTTCGGCCGTCCGACGAGTCTTCTGTGGCTGGTGATGCAGTGCTGGACGAGATACATCTTAAACATTGTTCCTGCCTCAACACGCACTCAGGCGCTGGGTTTAGATTTAAACTGTCCTCCTCAGTAACAAATTCCTTCTTGAGCTCTCTCTCAGCCTCTTATCTTTAATTCTAAATCTATGCCAGCAGGCAGGTTTGCCACTGCTACACGGGTGGGTTTAAACTAAATAGTGTGGGAGGCGGGCGGAGACAAATTTGAAATGCAAGGATGGAGTTAAAGGGAAAGGAACAGTTAAGAAAGGCCCCAGAATGAATGGGGCGGAAAGCTCACGAAGGGAAAAGAGAGTATGGCCAAATGAAATAGAAATCGATGTGAAAGATGAGGTGAGTAATGGATTAAAAGTATTATATGTGAATGCGTGAAGTATTAAAAGTAAAGTGGATGAGCTTGAGGCTCAGTTAGAGATTGGTAGATATGACATTGTGGGGATTACAGAGACATGGCTGCAGGAGGATCGGGGCTGGGAACTGAATATTCAGGGTTATATGTCCTACAGAAAGAACGGGCAGGTGGGCAGAGGAGGTGGGGTAGGTCTGTTGGTGAGGGGTGAAATTCAGTCCCTTGCGAGGGGTGACATAGGGACTGACAATGTAGAGTCACTGTGGATAGAATTGAGGAATTGTAAAGGTAAGAAGACACTAATGAGAGTTATCTACAGGCCCCCAAACAGTAGCCTGGATATAGGGTGCAAGTTGCAGCAGGAGTTAAAATTGGCATGTAACAAAGATAATGCCTCTGTGGTTGTGGGAGGTTTCAAGATGCAGGTAGACCAGGAAAATCAGGTTGGTTCTGGACCTCAAGACAGGGAGTTTGTAGAGTGCCTCTGAGACGGATTCTTAGAGCAGCTTGTACTGGAGCCTAGGTCGACTGGAAAAGGATCCTAGCAGGAATTTCTGGGCATAATCCAGAAGATGCAGGATCATTTCATTCCAAAGAGGAAGACAGATTCTAAGGAGTGTAAGAGGTAACCATGGCTGACAAGGGAAGTTAGGGATGGAATAAAAGTAAAAGAAAAGGTGTATAACATAGCAAAGAGTAGCGCAAAGCCAGAGGATTGGCAAACTTTCAAAGGTCAACAGAAGGTAACAAAAAGGGCAATACCGGGAGAAAAGATGAAGCATGAGGATAAGGTGGCCAAGAATATAAAGAAGGATAGTAAAAGCTTCTTTAGCTATGTTAAGAGATAAAGATTAGTAAAGACAAATATGGGTCCCTTGAAGGGCAGAAACAGGTGAAATTATTATTGGGAACAAGGAAATGGCAGAAGAGTTGAATAGGTACTTTGGTTCTGTCTTCACTAAGGAAGGCACAAACAATCTCCCAGATGTATTGGAGGACAGAGGATCTAGGGAGACAGAGGAACTGAACGAAATTTGCATTAGATGAGAAAAAGTATTGGGTAGACTGATGCGACAGATGGGACAGAAGGCTGATAAATCCCCAGGGCCTGATAGTCTGCATCCCACGGTACTCAAGGAGGTGGCTCGAGAAATTGTGGACGCATTGGTGATCATTTTCCAATGTTCTATAGATTCAGGATCAGTTCCTGAGGGTAGCTAATTGAAGGGTAGCTAATGTTGTCCCAATTTTCAAGAAAGGAGCGAGAGGGAAAACAGGGAAATATAGACCAGTTCGCCTCACATCAGTGGTGGGGAAGATGCTGCAGTCAATTATGAAAGAAGTAATAACGGCGCGTTTGGATAGCAGTAAAAGGACTGGTCCAAGTCAGCATGGATTTATGAAGGGGAAATCCTGCTTGACAAATCTTCTGGGATTTTTTGAGGATGTGACAAGTAAAATGGATGAAGGAGAGCCAGTGGATATAGTGTATCTGGACTTTCGGAAAGCCTTTGATAAGGTCCCACACAAGAGATTAGTGGGCAAAATTAGAGCACATGGTATTGGAGGTAGGGTATTGACATAGATAGAGAATTGGTTGGCAGACAGGAAACAAAGAGTAGGAATAAACCCGTCCCTGTCCCTGCAGGCAGTGGCGAGCGGAGTGCTGCAAGGCTCGGTGCTGGGGCCGCAACTATTTACAATATATATTAATGATTTAGATGATGATATTAAAAGTAACAAGCAAATTGGCAGATGACACAAAGCTGGGTGGCAGTGTGAACTGCGGAGAAGATGCTAGGAGGTTGCAGGATGACTTGGACAGGTTGAGTGAGTAGGCAGATGAATGGCAGATGCAGTACAATGTAGATAAATGTGAGGTGATCCACTTTGGCGGCAAGGACAAGGAGGCAGATTATTATCTCAATGGTGTCAGATTAGGAAAAGGGGAAGTGCAACGAGACCTGGGTGTATTTGTACACCAGTCACTGAAAGTAAACATGCAGGTTTAGCAAGCAGTGAAGTAAACTAATGGCATGTTGGCCTTCGTGACAAGAAGATTTGAGTATAGGAGTAAAGAGGTCCTTCTGCTGTTGTACAGGGCCCTGGTGAGACCACATCTGGAGTATTGTGTGCAGTTTTGGTCTCCTAATTTGAGGAAGGACATCCTTGCTATTGAGGCAGTGTAGCGTAGGTTCACAAGGTTGATCCCCACGAAGGCGGGACTCTCATATGAGGAAAGATTGGAAAGACTGGGCTTGTATTCACAGGAATTTAGAAAGATGAGAGGGGATCTTAAAGAAACATATAAGGACTGGACAAGTCAGATGCAGGAAAAATGTTCCCAATGTTTGGGGGAGTCCAGAACCAGGGGCCACAGTCCAAGAATAAAGGGTAGGCTATTTAGAACTGAGATGAGAAAAAACGTTTTCATGCATACAGTGAATTTGTGGAATCCTCTGCCACAGAAGGCAGTGGAGGCTGATTCACTGGATGAATTTACAAGAGAGTTAGATAGAGCTCTAAGGGTGAGTGGAATCAAGGGATATGGGGAGAAGGCAAGCACAGATTACTGATTGTGGATGATCGGCCATGATCACAATGTATGCCGGTGCTGGCATGGGGCCAAGTGGCCTCCTCCTGCACCTATTTTCTATGTTTCTATGTTTATGCCCTCAAGCATTAGATATCTCTTCCGTGGGGAAAACTTTCCTACAAATTACACTCTCTATGATTTTTATAATTGTGAATACCTCTGTATGGCCCCGCTCAGTCTCCTCTGCTTCATGCAAAGTAAACGCAGCACTTCCACTGTCTCCTCAGGAATCTTTGTACACAAACAGCAGATATTCCAGCATTGCTTTCTTTGCAATATCATATCTCAGTGTAGTTTATTGTCACATGTACCGCCGTACAGTGAGAAGCTTTTGTTGCATGCTAACCAGTCAGCAGAAAGACAATACACGATTACAATCGATCCACATACAGTGTACCCATACATGACAAGGGTTTGTTTTTTTCAGTTTCAGTTTAGTTTATTGTCTCTTAGTACCAAGGCACAGTGAAAAGATATCTGGTGATAACACAAATAAAAACAAAAAAGTACTTCCATTTGGGTCTCGGCAAATGTACAAAGTCAATGTTTATTCAGATATTGTTGTTTTAATGATTGTATGAGAGCATGACTTCCTGCTTTGTTTCAGGTAAGATGCAGGCAGAGAATAGATGGGTGACCACCAGCAAAGGGTTCTGCAATGCCCTGTGGCCTTTCCCCCTTTTGGATACTGTTGAGGGAGATGACCATGCAGTGGACAGCAGCAGCAGCCAGGTCTGTGGCACCGGCCCTGGCTCCGAGACAGTGGGGTAGGGTGAAGTCAGGCAGAGCGATAGTGAGAGGAGACTCCATAAAACAGGGGGACAGACAGAAGATTCTGTGGCAGCAAATGGGATTCCAGGATGATCTGGTGCCTCCCTGGTGCCAGGATTCTGGACATTTTGGATCAGCTACAGAATATTCTCAAGAGGGAGGGTGAACAGCCAGAAGTCATTGTGCATATCGACACAAATGATATTGGTCGGAAAAGGGATGAGGTCCTACACAGTAAATATACAGAGTTAGGCAAAAGGTTAAGATGCAGGACATTGTGGATGGTAATCTCTGGATTACTAACAGTGGCACGTGCGTGCTAGTGATGGTAGCAATAGTACAGATGAATACGTGGCTGAGGAGTTGATGCATGAGAGAGGGATTCAGATTTTTGGGCCATTAGGATTTGTTTTGAGGCAGAGGTGACCTGTAATAGAGGGACATACACTTATACCTGAACTGGACGGGCACCAACATCCTTGCTGGGAGGTTTGCGAGTTCTAGTCGGGAGGGTTTAAACTGGAATGACAGGGAAGTGGGAACCAGAACAGCAGGACAGCAAATGGAAGGGCTGATGAGAAAGTGGAGATTAGGCATCAGGCAGGGTTATGAGGAATATAAAGCGAGAAGGAAAGAACACACACGGGTGATTAGGAGGGCAAAAAGTGGTCATGAAATGTCATTACGAATATGCTGGGATAGTTTAAGGTCGAGAAGGAAGTGGTGCTGAGACTCTTGAAGATTATTAAGGTGGATCTATGCCAGGTTATTGAGAGAGGCAAGAGAGGAGATTGTGGGGGCCTTGACGAGCATCTTTGTTTCTTCTCTAACTACAAGCGACGAGCTTGAGAACTGGGGAGTGGCCAATGTTTGTTCCTTTGTTTAAGAAGGAATGTGGAGAGAATCCAGGGAACTATAGGCCAGTGAGCCTTACTATTCCAGGGAAACTATTGGAGAGAAATCTTCAAGATAGGATTTACTCCCAGGTGGAAGAGAATGGGCTAATTAATGATAGCCAACATGGCTTTGTATGCAGCAGGTCATATTTTACTAACTTGAGTGTGTTTCTGTGAGGTGACAGAGATTGTTGAAGGTGGTGGATGTTTTATACCTGTATATGGATTTTAGTAAGGCTTTTGATCACGTCCCTCATTGTAGGCTGATCCAGAAGATTAAGATGCATAGAATGCACAGACATTAGACAATAGACAATCGGTGCAGGAGTAGGCCATTCGGCCCTTCGAGCCAGCACCGCCATTCAATGTGATCATGGCTGATCATCCACACTCAGTACCCCCGTTTCCTGCCTTCTCCCCATATCCCTGGACTCCGCTATCTTTAGGAGCTCTATTTAACTCTCTCTTGAAAGCATCCAGAGAATTGGCCTCCACTGCCTTCTGAGGCAGAGAATTCCACAGATTCACAACCCTCTGTGTGAAGACATTTTTCCTCATCTCTGTTTTCCCCTTATTCTTAAACTGTGGCCCCTGGTTCTGGACGTCCCCAACATTGGGAACATGTTTTCTGCCTCTAGTGTGTCCAGTCCCCTAATAATATTATATGTTTCAATAAGATTCCCTCTCATCCTTCGAAACCATTGTTTTCAAGCCCAGTCGCTCCATTCTTTCAACATATGACCATCCCACCATCTCTGGAATTAACGCCATGAACCTACGCTGCACTGCCTCAACAGCAAGAATGTACGTCCTCAAATTAGGGGACCAAAACTGCACACAGTACTCCAGGTGTGGTTTCACTAGGGGCCTGTGCAACTGCAGAAGGGCCTCCACTGTGAACTAGGTCGTATTGATTCAGAACTGGCTGATTCATAGAAGACAGTGTGGTGCGTTGGAAGGAAGATATTCGGGCTGGATTGTCTGTGACCTGTGGAGTTCGCAGGGATCTGTGCTATGACATCTGCTGTTGTGAACAGGTAGATGCGATCAGTTTAATTTGGCATCATGTTCGGCTCAAGCAATGTGGACCAAAGGCCCATCCCTTCTGTTTGTGCTGTTCTATGTTCTAATGACAAGGAATCATTAATAGAAAATAACATAACAAATAGGTGCAGGAGGAGGCCATTCGGCCCTTTGAGCCAGCATCACTTAATGAATGAAATTAATAGATTCAACATTTAATTTGAAGGATTGACTAGTTGTACTTTCTTAACAGTTTTGTGAATCGTGTCAAAAGATTAGGCTGCATCAGGACATTCCTTTTGTCTTGTGCCGACCTACATCTAATTTGGCTCATGAGCATCAGTGACTGTTGCACCTCAATGCAGTTTGCGTGGCACATTGTATAGCATTGGCATTGCTTCAGTATTACCATGTGTACCTAGGTTTGCTTTATGTGCCATCCAGGCAACTCATAAGTTGCACAAATACAATCAAACCATTCCTGAGTACAACAGGGAGTGCAAAAGGTGAAAGGAAAAATAATGCAAACTGTAATGTTACAATTTAGAGCAGCACAGTAGTGCAGTGGTGATGTTGCTGTCCCACAGCCCCAGCGACATGGGTCCCATCCAGACCATGGGTGCTGTCTACACAGAGTTCCTACCTTCTCCCTGTGACCGCATGGGTTTTCTCCAGGTGTCATTGAGTCATGGCGTCATACAGAGTAGAAATGGGCCCTTGGTCTAACTTACCCGCAACAACCAACATGTCCCATCTACACTAGTCCCACTTGCCTGCATTTGGCCCATATCCCTCTAAACTGTCCTGTCCATAAACCTGTCTAAATGTTTCTTAAACATTGCAATAGTACCTGCCTGAACTACCTTCTCTGGCAACGTGTTCCATACACCCACCATCTTATGAGTAAAAAAGTGACCTCTCTGGACTTATTCAATCTTTCTCCCCTCACCTTAAATCCATATCCCTGATTCCCCAACTATGGCTCTGAAGGCCTCTGATCTTCTGAAGAAGGGTCTCGACCTGAAACCCATTCCTTCTCTCCAGAGGAGCTGCCTGTCCCACTGAGTTATTCCAGCTTTTTGTGTAAAGGGCCTGTCCCACTTGCATGCGATTGCATGCATTTGGCGCGACCAACCGGAAACGGAGTTCGCGCTAAGTACACGCTAAGTTCGTGCATGACATAATTCGCGTCATACTCACCAATCAGCTGGGCAGGAGTTGGGCGTGACATCATTGCGCAACGCCACGCCGGGGCGGTCACGTCATCGCGCAGCGTCACGCGCTAGGCGTACGCAGCGTACGCACTCAATGCGCCTGCATTTCCGTTGGCACGCAAAATTTTCGGACACTGCGGGATTTTCGGAGCCCCACGCGATGTCGGGACCAGCCCTGCACAACTCCATACGCCTTCGCGCTTCAAATTGGAACCGGCCCCGCGAGGCCCGTATGCCTCAAGTGATCACGTTTAGTCGCGCCAGACACATGCAATCGCAAGAACAAAAGATCACAATGAGATTGATTGCGAAATAAGGAATACATTCTTATGGGGCTGTCCCACTGTACGAGCTAATTCAAGAGTTCTGCCGAGTTTCCCCTAATTCGAACTCGAAGAATTACGGTAATAGCTGCTCGTAGGTACTCGGGGCTCTCGTGGACATTTTTCAACATGTTGAAAAATCTTCACGAGTCTTCACGAGCTTACCACGTTTCCCGAGTACCTGCTGTTAGCGTTATGAGTCGCTAAGAGACGTCCCGAGCTCCGAAATACCCGCTACGTACATTCAACGTGCTTCTACAAGTTTGATTTTTTTTTTAAACCCGGGAGAGCTCTTGAATTAACTCGTACAGTGGGACAGCCCCATTACCATAAGTGAGGTTAGTTCAATACAGAAGTCTGAAAACACAGGGGAAGAAGCTGTTCTTGCATTTGGTGTAATGTGCTTTCAAACATTTGTATCATCTATCCAATGGGATTGAAGAGTAGAGGCAATGACTATAGTGTGAGTGGCCCTTGATTAAATTGGCTGCTTTCTTGAAGCAGTGTGAAGTGTAGATGGAGTCAGTTAGGGGAGAGGGTGGTGGGTGGTGTTGGCTTGCATGATGGGCTGGGCTGCATCCTCAACTCTCTGCTATTTCCTGCTGCCTTGATGTAAATTAGGACACATACTCCACTCCTCTTCCCGAAGTTGATGACCAGATCCTTTGTTTTGCAAGTGGAGATTGGGATAGAGATTGTTGCCTTGACACAAGGTGACAATTCTCCATCTCCTTCCTGTACTCCATCTCGTCATTGCTGGAGACCTGGCCCACAACAGTGGTACCTTTTGCAAGCCTGTAAATGGAGTTAGAGCAGAAGTGGTCACACTGTCGTGATTGTACAGGAAATATATTAAAGGGCACCAGTTGAGAATTACTTCGGAGGATATTTTGTCACAGTACGGTAGATGGATAACATGGTAGATGGATCATAGAACATAGAATCGTACAGCACAGGAGGGCCCCAATCTCCTTTCTTGCCTCCCTCAATCACCTGCAGTAGATACCATTGGACCCGAGAAGACTTATCCAAATTAATGCTCATCAAGAGCCTCAGCACCACCTCCTTCTGGATCTCAAGCTGTCCCAACATATTAGTAGTCTCCATACTGATGTTACTGTCCTCCAAGTCCTTCTCAATGAATGCAGATGCCAAGGACTCATTTAGCACCTCATGTACTTTGTCTGACACCAAACATAGATACCCTCCTTTATCCTTGAGTGTTCTATCTTCTTCCTGGACACCCTCTGACATAGATACATAGAAAATAGTTTCAGGAGTACGCCATTCAGCCCTTCGAGCCAGCACCGCCAATTCAATTCATGGTGATCATCCACAATCAGTAGCCCGTTCCTGCCTTCTCCCCCATATCCCTTGCTTCCACTGACCCTAAGAGCTCCATTTAACTCTCTTTTGAATGCATCCAGTGAATTGGCCTCCACTGCCTCTGAGGCAGAGAATTCCACAAATTCACAACTCTGGGTCTTTGACGGCTGCGCGCACATCGCGCGCACTCACCACATCATGTCCCGCCCCCATTACCTGCTGACTGACGTTTTTTTCCTCTCGTCTCAGTTCTAAATGGCTTTCACCTTATTCTTTAAACTGTGGCCCCTAGATGAAGTAGAGTTGGGGTCTGTTGCCGGTCTGGCTGAGTGAGGCCTGAAGTTTCGGGAGAGTCAAGGCGAGGTCCTGCTGGTGCCGGCGCATCACAGTCAGAGTCCACCCACATCTTTGTCAGTTTGCTCCCTAGCAGTGCAGGCCGGATGGTTAAAAGCACTGAAGAAGTCAAAAAACATGACTCTCACAGAGCTTCCCGGCTTATCCAGGTGAGCATAGGAACAATAGAGCAGGTGGATGATGGCGTCTTCAACCCTGAACTTTGTTTGGTAAGCAAACTGCAGGGGGTTCGGATAGGGGTTTACCAGGGGTCGCAGATGAGTGAGCACCAGCCTCTCCAGGGACTTCACGACGTGTGAAGTCAGCGCCACCGGTCTGTGGTCATTGGAGGAGCTGGGACGTGTCCTCTTTGGTACAGGCAAGAGCGGAACTCGCTATAAAAACATGGAGGGGACGGGGGGGACAAATCTTTGGCGGCCGCGCGCACATGCGCGCACTCACCCACATCATGTCCCGCCCCCATTACTTGCTGACTGACGTCTCTCTCTCGGCCAATCGGCGCCCTCGATCAGCAGTCTCACCTCCACTGTCTCGCGGAAAGCGGAGACTTTAAAATCCGGATCACATAAACTTGGGGGGGAAGTCCCCCACCTCTCAAAACATGGAGGGGACGTTTCCCCTTTGCCTCCCCTGGGTTTTCCGCCCCTGGGTACAGGGACAAGGCAGGATGTCTTCCACATCACAGGAACCCTCTCCAGGCGCCGGTTGAAGATTGGCTGGAGTACTCCACACATCTAGTCTCGAGTACCCTCGGGCTGACACCATCGGGACCCGTGGCTTTGCCTGGGTGGAGTCTGCTCAGCTCCTTCCTCACTTGCTCAGCCGTGATGGTCTGGTGCAACAAAGAAAGGGCAGAGGAAGTGGACCTGGGCGATTGAGGGGGAGAGTCTGTCGGGGAGCAGGGAGAGTGGGCAGAGGCCCCACCATCAAATCTATTAAATAACAGGATTACTGTAGCTCGTTGGCCCGGTCTTGATTGCTTTCCCTCCCCAGGCCACTGGTCTTCTTGTAGCCTGTAATGCTCTTCATTCTGCTCCACACATCCCTCAAGTTGTTCTTGCCGCAACCTTGCAATTCCAAACACTGTCCTAGGCTCTAAGTTCCTCAGGTTTACCCACATTACTCATTGAAGTAAAACTTCAGCCCTTCATATCCTCATATTTGAGAACTTCTCCTCTGCAACACTGACACCTCCTCCGATCTACCGGTCTTTCCTCTGAGATTTACTTACAATAACCTCCACTTTCTTAGCCCATCCATTTGCTGACCTGCTGCTCTCATTCCCACCCCACTGTCTTTCTAGTTTCCCCTCTCCCCAGTAGCATGAGCAAACATCCAGGGAGTGGAGGTGCATGCATCACCCAAGTATGCACAGTAAAGCTTTGCTGCCAATACATCATGCCATTAGATGATGCCTGTATGCTGCCAAATTGGGCTGTGGCAAATCAACCAATACTTGCAGATGACACAAAGTTTGCGGACGAGTGAGTGACAGATGCGTGGCAGATGCAATATAATATAGATAAATATGAGGTTATCCACTTTGGTGGCAAAAACAAGGGGGCAGATTATTATCTCAATGAGGTTAGGTTAGGTAAGGGGGAGGTGCAATGAGACCTGGGTGCCTTTGAACACCAGTCACTGAAAGTTGGCGTGCAGGTACAGCAGGCAGTGAAGAAAGCTAATGGAATGTTGGCCTTCATAACAAGAGGATTTCAGTACAGGAGTAAAGAGGTTCTTCTGCAGTTGTATAGGGCTCTGGTAAGACCACATCTGGAGTATTGTGTACAGTTTTGGTCTCCTAATTTGAAGAAGGACATCCTTGTGATTGAGGCAGTGAGCGTAGATTCACGAGATTGATCCCTGGGATGGCGGGACTGTCATATGAGGAAAGATTGAAAAGACTAGGCTTGTATTCACTGGTGTTTAGAAGGATGAGGGGGATCTTATAGAAACAATAACATTATAAAAGGACTGGACAAGCTAGATGCAGGAAAAATGTTCCCAATGTTGGGCGTGTCCAGAAGCAGGGGCCACAGTCTTAGAATAAAGGCGAGGCCATTTAAGACTGAGGTATGGATAGAACTAAGGAATTGTAAGGGTAAAATGACACTAATGGAACTAATCTACAGGCCCCCAAACATTAGCCTGGACATAGGGTGCAAGTTGAATCACGAGTTAGAATTGGCTTGTAGCAAAAGTAATGCTGTGGTTGTTATGGGAGATTTCAACATGCTGAGTGGGAGAATCAGGTTGGTACTGGACCCCAAGAAAGGGACTTTATAGAGTGCCTTCATGATGGATTCTTAGAACAGCTTGTATTGGAGCCTACCAGGGAGAAGGCAATTCTGGATTTAGTGTTATGTAATGAACTGATAAAGGACCTCGAGGTTAATGAGCCATTAAGAGGCAGTGACCATAACATGGTCAGGTTTAATCTACAATTGGAGAGAGAGAAGGGTAGATCGGATGTGTCAGTGTTGCAGTTGATTAAAGGGGACTATGAATAAATTGGACTATGAATATAGAATAAAGGGGACTATGGGGCCATGAGGGAGGAGCTGGCCAAAGCTGACTGGAAAGATACACTAGCAGGGTTGACAGTGGAACAAAAATGGCAGGTATTTCCAAGGAATAATACAGAAGGTGTAGGATCAGTTCATTCCTAGGAGGAAGAAAGATTCCAAGGGGAGAAAGGGACAACCATGGCTGACAAGGGACGTCAGCGACAGTATCAAAATTAAAGCGAAGAAGTACAACATAGCAAAGATGTACGGGAAGCAAGAGGATTGGGTAATGTTTAAAGAACAACAGAAGATAACATAGAAACATAGAAAATAGGTGCTGGAGTAGGCCATTCGGCCCTTCGAGCCTGCACCGCGATTCAATATGATCATGGCTGATCATCCAACTCAGTATCCTGTACCTGCCTTCTCTCCATACCCCCTGATCCATTTAGCCACAAGGGCCACATCTAACTCCCTCTTAAATATAGCCAATGAACTGGCCTCAACTACCTTCTGTGGCAGATAATTCCAGAGACTCACCACTCTGTGTGAGAAAAATGTTTTCCTCATCTCGGTCCTAAAGGAATTTCCCCTTATCCTTAGACTGTGACCCTTGTTCTGGACCTCCCCAACATCAGGAACAATCTTCCTGCACGTAGCCTATCCAACCCCTTAAGAATTTTGTACATTTCCATAAGATCCCCCCTCAGTCTTCTAAATTCTAGCGAGTACAAGCCAAGTCTATCCAGTCTTTCCTCATATGAAAGTCCTGCCATCCCAGGAATCAGTCTGGTGAACCTTCTCTGTACTCCCTCTATGGCAAGAATGTCTTCTCAGATTTGGAGCCCAAAACTGTATGCAATACTCCAGGTGTGGTCTCACCAAAACCCTGTACAACTGCAGTAGAACCTCCCTGCTCCTATACTCAAATCCTTTCGCTAAGAATGCTAACATACCATTTGTTTTCTTCACTACCTGCTGCACCTGCATGCCCACTTTCAATGATTGGTACCATGACACCCAGGTCTCGTTGCATCTCCCCTTTTCCTAATTTGCCACCATTACGATAATAGTCTACCCGCCTGTTTTTGCCACCAAAGTGGATAACCTCACATTTATCCACATTATACTGCATCTGCCATGCACTTGCCCACTCACCCAGCCTATCCAATTCATCTTGAAGCCTCCTAGCATCCTCCTCACAGCTAACACTGCCCCCAGCTTAGTGTCATCCGCAAACTTGGAGATGTTGCATTCAATTCCCTCGTCCAAATCATTAGTATATATTGTAAATAGCTGGGGTCCCTGCACTGAGCCTTGCGGTACCCCACTAGTCACTGCCTGCCATTCTGAAAAGGACCCGCTTACTCCTACCCTTTGCTTCCTGTCTGCCAGCCAGTTCTCTATCCACATCAATACTGAACCCCCAATACCGTGTGCTTTAAGTTTGTATACTAATCTCTTATGTGGGACCTTGTCGAAGGCCTTCTGAAAGTCTAGATATAACACATCTGCTGGTACTCCCTTATCCACTCTGCTAGTTACATCCTCAAAAAATTCTATAAGATTCTTCAGACATGATTTACCTTTCGTAAATCCATGCTGACTTTGTCTAATGATTTCATTCACCACTTTCCAAATGTACTGCTATCCCATCTTTAATAACTGACTCTAGCAGTTTCCCCACTACATTCCCCAATGTTAGACTAACTGGTCTGTAATTCCCTGTCTTCTCTCTCCCTCCTTTTTTAAACAATGGGGTTACATTAGCTACCCTCCAATCCTCAGGAACTACTCCAGAATCTAAGGAGTTTTGAATAACCAAAAAGACAATACGGGAAGAAAAGATGAGGTACGAAGGTAAGCTATCCAAGAATATAAAGCAGGATAGTAAAAGCTTCTTTAGGTACGTGAAGAGGAAAAAATTAGTTAAGACCAAAGTTGGACTCTTGAATACCAAAAAAGATGAATTTATTATGGGGAACAAGGAAATGGCAGATGAGTTGAACGGGTACTTTGGATGTGTCTTCACTAAGGAGGACACAAACAATCTTTCTGATATAGTAGTGGCCAGAGGATCTGGGGTGACGGAGGAACTGAAGGAAATCCACGTTAGGCAGGGAATAGTGTTGGATAGACTGATGGGACTGAAGGCTGATGTATCCCCAGGGCCTGATGGTCTGCATCCCAGGGTACTTAAGGAAGTGCCAGGTTATTGAGAGAGGCAAGAGAGGAGATTGTGGGGGCCTTGACGAGGATCTTTGTTTCTTCTCTAACTACAAGCGACGAGCTTGAGAACTGGGGAGTGGCCAATGTTGTTCCTTTGTTTAAGAAGGAATGCGGAGAGAATCCAGGGAACTATAGGCCAGTGAGCCTTACTATTCCAGGGAAACTATTGGAGAGAAATCTTCAAGATAGGATTTACTCCCAGGTGGAAGAGAATGGGCTAATTAATGATAGCCAACATGGCTTTGTGTGCAGCAGGTCATATTTTACTAACTTGAGTGTGTCTCTGTGAGGTGACAGAGATTGATGAAGGTGGTGGATGTTGTATACCTGTATATGGATTTTAGTAAGGCTTTTGATCACGTCCCTCATTGTAGGCTGATCCAGAAGATTAAGATGCATAGAATGCACAGACATTAGACAATAGACAATCGGTGCAGGAGTAGGCCATTCGGCCCTTCGAGCCAGCACCGCCATTCAATGTGATCATGGCTGATCATCCACACTCAGTACCCCGTTCCTGCCTTCTCCACATATCCCTGGACTCCGCTATCTTTAGGAGCTCTATTTAACTCTCTCTTGAAAGCATCCAGAGAATTGGCCTCCACTGCCTTCTGAGGCAGAGAATTCCACAGATTCACAAGCCTCTGTGTGAAGACATTTTTCCTCATCTCTGTTTTCCCCTTATTCTTAAACTGTGGCCCTGGTTCTGGACGTCCCCAACATTGGGAACATGTTTTCTGCCTCTAGTGTGTCCAATCCCTTAATAATATTATATGTTTCAATAAGATTCCCTCTCATCCTTCGAAACCAGTGTTTTCAAGCCCAGTCGCTCCATTCTTTCAACATATGACCATCCACCATCTCGGGAATTAACGCCATGAACCTACGCTGCACTGCCTCAACAGCAAGAATGTACTTCCTCAAATTAGGGGACCAAAACTGCACAGTACTCCAGGTGTGGTCTCACTAGGGGCCTGTGCAACTGCCGAAGGGCCTCCACTGTGACTAGGTCGTATTGATTCAGAACTGGCTGATTCATAGAAGACAGTGTGGTGCGTTGGAAGGAAGATATTCGGGCTGGATGTCTGTGACCTGTGGAGTTCGCAGGGATCTGTGCTATGACATCTGCTGTTTGTGAACAGGCAGATGCGATCAGTTTAATTTGGCATCATGTTCGGCTCAAGTAATGTGGACCAAAGGGCCCATCCTTCTGTTGTGCTGTTCTATGTTCTAATGACAAGGAATCATTAATAGAAAATAACATAACAAATAGGTGCAGGAGGAGGCCATTCGGCCCTTTGAGCCAGCATCACTTAATGAATGAAATTAATAGATTCAACATTTAATTTGAAGGATTGACTAGTTGTACTTTCTTAACAGTTTTGTGAATCGTGTCAAAAGATTAGGCTGCATCAGGACATTCCTTTTGTCTTGTGCCGACCTACATCTAATTTGGCTCATGAGCATCAGTGACTGTTGCACCTCAATGCAGTTTGCGTGGCACATTGTATAGCATTGGCATTGCTTCAGTATTACCATGTGTACCTAGGTTTGCTTTATGTGCCATCCAGGCAACTCATAAGTTGCACAAATACAATCAAACCATTCCTGAGTACAACAGGGAGTGCAAAAGGTGAAAGGAAAAAATAATGCAAACTGTAATGTTACAATTTTAGAGCAGCACAGTAGTGCAGTGGTGATGTTGCTGTCCACAGCCCCAGCGACATGGGTCCCATCCAGACCATGGGTGCTGTCTACACAGAGTTTCTACCCTTCTCCCTGTGACCGCATGGGTTTTCTCCAGGTGTCATTGAGCCATGGCGTCATACAGAGTAGAAATGGGCCCTTGGTCTAACTTACCCGCAACAACCAACATGTCCCATCTACACTAGTCCCACTTGCCTGCATTTGGCCCATATCCCTCTAAACTGTCCTGTCCATAAACCTGTCTAAATGTTTCTTAAACATTGGCAATAGTACCTGCCTGAACTACCTTCTCTGGCAACGTGTTCCATACACCCACCATCTTATGAGTAAAAAAGTGACCTCTCTGGACTATTCAATCTTTCTCCCCTCACCTTAAATCCATATCCTGATTCCCAACTATGGCTCTGAAGGCCTCTGATCTTCTGAAGAAGGGTCTCGACCTGAAACCCATTCCTTCTCTCCAGAGGAGCTGCCTGTCCCGCTGAGTTTATTCCAGCTTTTTGTGTAAAGGGCCTGTCCCACTTGCATGCGATTGCATGCATTTGGCGCTACCCAACCGGAAACGGAGTTCGCGCTAAGTACACGCTAAGTTCGTGCATGACATAATTCGGTCATACTCACCAATCAGCTGGGCAGGAGTTGGGCGGTGACATCATTGCGCAACGCCACGCCGGGCGGTCACGTCATCGCGCAGCGTCACGCGCTAGGCGTACGCAGCGTACGCACTCAATGCGCCTGCATTTCCGTTGGCACGCAAAATTTTCGGACACTGCGGATTTTCGGAGCCCCACGCGATGTCGGGACCAGCCCTGCACAACTCCATACGCCTTCGCGCTTCAAATTGGAACCGGCCCCGCGAGGCCCGTATGCCTCAAGTGATCACGTTTAGTCGCGCCAGACACATGCAATCGCAAGAACAAAAGATCACAATGAGATTGATTGCGAAATAAGGAATACATTCTTATGGGGCTGTCCCACTGTACGAGCTAATTCAAGAGTTCTGCCGAGTTTCCCCTAATTCGAACTCGAAGAATTACGGTAATAGCTGCTCGTAGGTACTCGGGGCTCTCGTGGACATTTTTCAACATGTTGAAAAATCTTCACGAGTCTTCACGAGCTTACCACGTTTCCCGAGTACCTGCTGTTAGCGTTATGAGTCGCTAAGAGACGTCCCGAGCTCCGAAATACCCGCTACGTACATTCAACGTGCTTCTACAAGTTTGATTTTTTTTTAAACCCGGGAGAGCTCTTGAATTAACTCGTACAGTGGGACAGCCCCATTACCATAAGTGAGGTTAGTTCAATACAGAAGTCTGAAAACACAGGGGAAGAAGCTGTTCTTGCATTTGGTGTAATGTGCTTTCAAACATTTGTATCATCTATCCAATGGGATTGAAGAGTAGAGGCAATGACTATAGTGTGAGTGGCCCTTGATTAAATTGGCTGCTTTCTTGAAGCAGTGTGAAGTGTAGATGGAGTCAGTTAGGGGAGAGGGTGGTGGGTGGTGTTAGGCTTGCATGATGGGCTGGCTGCATCCTCAACTCTCTGCTATTCCTGCTGCCTTGATGTAAATTAGGAACATACTCCACTCCTCTTCCCGAAGTTGATGACCAGATCCTTTGTTTTGCAAGTGGAGATTGGGATAGAGATTGTTGCCTTGACACAAGGTGACAATTCTCCATCTCCTTCCTGTACTCCATCTCGTCATTGCTGGAGACCTGGCCCACAACAGTGGTACCTTTTGCAAGACTGTAAATGGAGTTAGAGCAGAAGTGGTCACACTGTCGTGATTGTACAGGAAATATATTAAAGGGCACCAGTTGAGAATTACTTCGGAGGATATTTTGTCACAGTACGGTAGATGGATAACATGGTAGATGGATCATAGAACATAGAATCGTACAGCACTGGAGGGCCCCAATCTCCTTTCTTGCCTCCCTCAATCACCTGCAGTAGATACCATTGGACCCGAGAAGACTTATCCAAATTAATGCTCATCAAGAGCCTCAAGCACCACCTTCTGGATCTCAAGCTGTCCCAACATATTAGTAGTCTCCATACTGATCTTACTGTCCCTCCAAGTCCTTCTCAATGAATGCAGATGCCAAGGAAACATTTAGCACCTCATGTACTTTGTCTGACACCAAACATAGATACCCTCCTTTATCCTTGAGTGTTCTATCTTCTTCCTGGACACCCTCTGACATAGATACATAGAAAATAGTTTCAGGAGTACGCCATTCAGCCCTTCGAGCCAGCACCGCCATTCAATTCATGGTGATCATCCACAATCAGTAGCCCGTTCCTGCTTCTCCCCCATATCCTTGCTTCCACTGACCCTAAGAGCTCCATTAACTCTCTTTTGAATGCATCCAGTGAATTGGCTCCCACTGCCTCTGAGGCAGAGAATTCCACAAATTCACAACTCTGGGTCTTTGACGGCTGCGCGCACATGCGCGCACTCACCCACATCATGTCCCGCCCCATTACCTGCTGACTGACGTTTTTTTCCTCGTCTCAGTTCTAAATGGCTTTCACCTTATTCTTAAACTGTGGCCCCTAATGAATGTAGAGTTGGGGGTTGTTGCCGGTCTGGCTCTGAGTGAGGCTGAAGTTTCGGGAGAGTCAAAGGCGAGGTCCTGCTGGTGCCGGCGCAATCACAGAGTCCACCTCCACATCTTTGTCAGTTTGACTCCCTAGCAGTGCAGGCCGGATGGTGTTAAAAGCACTGAAGAAGTCAAATAAAACATGACTCTCACAGAGCTTCCCGGGCTAATCCAGGTGAGCATAGGAACAATAGAGCAGGTGGATGATGTTGTCTTCAACCCTCACCTTTGTTTGGTAAGCAAACTGCAGGGGGTTAGGGTAGGGGTTTTACCAGGGGTCGCAGGTGAGTGAGCATCAGCCTCTCCAGGGGACTTCATGATGTATTTGTGAAGTTAGCGCCACCCGGTTTGTAGTCATTGGAGGAGCTGGGACGTGTCCTCTTTGGTACAGGCAAGATCGGAAAAACTCGCTTAAAAAAACATGGAGGGGACGGGGGACACAAATCTTTGAACGGCTGCGCGCACATGCGCGCACTCACCCACATCATATCCCACCACCCATTACTTGCTGACTGACGTCTCTCTCGGGGCCAATCGGCTCCCTCGATCAGCAGTCTCACCTCCACTGTCTCGCGGAAAGCGGAAGACTTTAAAATCCGATCACAAAAACTTGGGGGGGGGGGGGGGGGGAGTTCCCCACCTCTCAAAATGGAGGAGATGTATCTCTCACTCTATCACTTTCTCCCTTTGGCCCCCCTGGGGTTTTCCGCCCCTGGGTACAGGGACAAGGCAGGATGTCTTCCCACATCACAGGAACCCTCTCAGGACGCCGGTTGAAGATTGGCTGGAGTACTCCACACATCTAGTCTCGAGTACCCTCGGGCTGTACTGCCTTCTCTCCATACCCCCTGATCCATTTAGCCACAAGGGCCACATCTAACTCCTCTTAAATATGTTAGCCAATGAACTGGCCTCAACTACCTTCTCTTGGCAGATAATTCCAGAGACTCACACTCTGTGTGAGAAAAATGTTTTCCTCAATCTGGTCCTAAAGGAATTTCCCCTTATCCTTAGACTGTGACCCCTTTGTTCTGGACCTCCCCAACATCAGGAACAATCTTCCTGCACGTAGCCTAATCCAACCCCTTAAGAATTTTGTACATTTCCATAAGATCCCCCCTCAGTCTTCTAAATTCTAGCGAGTACAAGCCAAGTCTATCCAGTCTTTCCTCATATGAAAGTCCTGCCATCCCAGGAATCAGTCTGGTGAACCTTCTCTGTACTCCCTCTATGGCAAGAATGTCTTCTCAGATTTGGAGCCCAAAACTGTATGCAATACTCCAGGTGTGGTCTCACCAAACCTGTAACAACTGCAGTAGAACCTCCTGCTCCTATACTCAAATCCTTTCGCTAAGAATGCTAACATTACCATTTGTTTTCTTCACTACCTGCTGCACCTGCATGCCCACTTTCAATGATTGGTACCATGACACCCAGGTCTGTTGCATCTCCCCTTTTCCTAATTTGCCACCATTAAGATAATAGTCTACCCTCCTGTTTTTGCCACCAAAGTAGATAACCTCACATTTATCCACATTATACTGCATCTGCCATGCATTTGCCCACTCACCCAGCCTATCCAATTCATCTTGAAGCCTCCTAGCATCCTCCTCACAGCTAACATGCCCCCCAGCTTAGTGTCATCCGCAAACTTGGAGATGTTGCATTCAATTCCCTCGTCCAAATCATTAGTATATATTGTAAATAGCTGGGTCCCAGCACTGAGCCTTGCGGTAACCCCACTAGTCACTGCCTACCATTCTGAAAAGGACCCGTTTACTCCTACCCTTTGCTTCCTGTCTGCCAGCCAAGTTCTCTATCCACATCAATACTGAACCCCCCAATACCGTGTGCTTTAAGTTTGTATACTAATCTCTTATGTAGGGGACCTTGTCGAAGGCCTTCTGAAAGTCTAGATTATAACACATCTGCTGGGTACTCCCTTATCCACTCTGCTAGTTACATCCTCAAAAAATTCTATAAGATTCTTCAGAACATGATTTACCTTTCGTAAATCCATGCTGACTTTGTCTAATGAATTTCACCACTTTCCAAATGTACTGCTATCCCATCTTTAATAACTGACTCTAGCAGTTTCCCCACTACATTCCCCAATGTTAGACTAACTGGTCTGTGATTCCCTGTCTTCTCTCTCCCTCCTTTTTTAAACAATGGGGTTACATTAGCTACCCTCCAAATCCTCAGGAAACTACTCCAGAATCTAGGAGTTTTGAATAACCAAAAAGACAATACGGGAAGAAAAGATGAGGTACGAAGGTAAGCTATCCAAGAATATAAAGCAGGATAGTAAAAGCTTCTTTAGGTACGTGAGAGGAAAAAATTATTAAGACCAAAGTTGGACTCTTGAATACCAAAAAAGATGAATTTATTATGGGGAACAAGGAAATGGCAGATGAGTTGAACGGGTACTTTGGATGTGTCTTAACTATGGAGGACACAAACAATCTTTCTGATATAGTAGTGGCCAGAGGATCTGGGGTGACGGAGGAACTGAAGGAAATCCACGTTTAGGCAGGGAATAGTGTTGGATAGACTGATGGGACTGAAGGCTGATGTATCCCCAGGGCCTGATGGTCGGCATCCCAGGGTACTTAAGGAAGTGGCTCTAGAAATCGTTGATGATTTGGTGATAATTTTCCAATGTTTTATACTCAGGATCAGTTCCTGTGGATTGGAGGGTAGCTAATGTTATCCCACTTTTTAAGAAAGGTGGGAGAGAGAAAACAGGGAATAATAGACCAGTTAGCCTCGCATCGGTGGTGGGGAAGATGCTGGAGTAATTTAGAAAAGATGAGATGCCGAACATTTGGATAGCAGTAACATGATCGGTCTGAGTCAGCATGGATTTACAAATGGGAAATCATGCTTGACTAATCTTCTGGAATTTTTTGAAGATGTAAATAGGAAACTGGACCAGGGAGAGCAGTGGATGTAGTGTACCTGGATTTTCAGAAAGCATTTGATACGGTCCCACATAGGAGATTAGTGGGCAAAATTAGGGCACATGGTATTTGGGGTACAGTGCTGATATGGATAGAGAAGTGGTCGGCAGACAGGAAACAAAGAGTAGGGATTAACGGGTCCCTTTCCGAATGGCAGGCAGTGACTAGTGGGGTACCGCAAGACTCGGTGCTGGTACCGCAGCTATTTACAATATACATCAATGATTTGGATGAAGGGATTCAAAGTAACATTAGCAAATTTGCAGATGACACAAAGCTGGGTGGCAGTGTGAACTGTGAGGAGGATGCTATGAGAATGCAGGCTGACTTGGACAGGATGGGGGAGTGGGCAGATGCATGGCAGATGATGTTTAATGCGGATAAATGTGAGGTTATCCACTTTGGTAGCAAAAACAGGAAGGCAGATTACTATCTAAATGGCGTCAAGTTGGGAAAAGGGGAAGTACAACGGGATCTGGGGGTCCTTGTACACAGTCTATGAAAGTAAGCATGCAGGTACAGCAGGCAGTGAAGAAAGCAAATGGCATTTTGGCTTTTATAACAAGAGGAATCGAATATAGGAGCAAAGAGGTCCTTCTGCTGTTGTACAGAACCCCAGTGAGACCGCACCTGGAGTATTGTGTGCAGTTTTGGTCCCTTAATTTGAGGAAGGACATTCTTGCTATTGAGAGAGTGCAGCGTAGGTTTACAAGGTTAATTCCCGGGATGGCGGGACTGTGATATGCTGAGAGAATGGAACAGCTGGGCTTGTGCACTCTGGAGTTTAGAAGGATGAGAAGGTATCTCATTGAAACATATAAGATTGTTAAGGGTTTGTACATGCTAGAAGTAGGAAACATGTTCCCGATGTTGGGGGAGTCCAGAACCAGCGGCCAGAGTTTAAGAATTAGGAGCAAGCCACTTAGAACGGAGACGAAGAAACACTTTTTCTCACAGAGAGTGGTGAGTCTGTGGAATTCTCTGCCTCAGAGGGTGGTGGAGGCAGGTTCTCTGGATGCTTTCAAGAGAGAGCTAGATAAGGCTCTTAAAAATAACCCAGGGGATATGGGGAGAAGGGAGGAAAGGGGTACTGATTGTGGATGATCAGCCATGATCACGTTGAATGGCTGTGCTGGCTCGAAGGGCCGAATGGCCTACTCCTGAACCTTTTGTCTATTGTCTTCTCCGTGCTGGCCGTAAGCCTGGGCCATCGTTCCCGTAAGTCCAGACAGGGCTGTAGGTTAACCTGGCGGGACAGTCCGAGTTGAGCTAGATTTAGCAATGCTTCTCTGCACTGGCTGTGGGCCTGGGTGCACTGCTCCCGACTGACTTCCGACGTCTCTGACCACCCCTGGGCATGGGGGGGGGGGGGCACTCGCGCGGGGACGGGGTTGGTCCAGTGGCGGTTCGGCAGCGATTGCAGCGTCGGAGACCCGGGATCGATCCTGGCTGCGGATGAGGCGCAGGTATGTGTCCAGGGCTGCCGAGAGTGTTTTTTGCTTGTGACCTGTGACCTGGGCATGTAATTCAAGCTCCGCTATGATCTTTGCTCCACCAGAACGTCTCCCTCCTCCAATCACCGTGCTCTATCCTCAGTCCCAACCCCCTCTTCTGCCTCTGACCGACAGCTCCGTCCTCCAATCATCGCGCTGAATCATCATTGTCCCCTCCCCCCATTCCCTGCTGACCGACGTCTTTCTCGTCCAATCAGCGCCCTCGATCATCAGTCCCACCCCCACTGTCTCACAGAAAGCGGAGATTTCACAGAGACAAGCGGACGTGTCCCCACGGCATCCCCGGGATTTCAGCCCTTGCACCATGAGCTCTCCACTCAGACAGTTGAAACACACTGCATATATCGGGGGATTCACTCCAGCCACTGGTTTATCTAGTAAGTCTGAAGGGACAATGTCAAACCTCTGCAGAATTCAAAGGTAAGCTTTATCTTGCATAAGTAAGTTGTGCCCTTGATGTTACTGCCACCATGCTAGACCATTTGTGGACTATTTGGGGGAAAACACCTCCACTTGTCTCCTGACTCAAACCCGGGACCATGTATATTAGTGGGAATGCTGCTACTACCTGCAGAGTACATCACCAGTGTCGTCACTCACAAGCACATTCCCAACCTCAATACATGAATCAGTAAGCCAGTTCGGTATTCCGACTGCGCATGCCTAGGTCATAGGTCACTAGAGATAAACATTCTCGGCAGCTGAGCTGCTGCATGTATACAGACCAGCGTTTCATCCGTGGTCAGGATCGAACCGGGTCTCTGGCGCTGCAAGCGCTGTTGAATTGCTACTGGTGCTAGCGACACTAGTTCTCCACTGGTCCATGCAGAAACCTCAGCAGTGACAATCTAATGAATCATGGTCCGGTCTGCCTCAGCCTGGGTGTATGGGTTCCATTCTCACTTGGCTGCCCTCCCGGGTTATACAGAGTTATTATACAGGCGCGAACCATGCACCCCTCTCCTGTATAGCTCAGGAGGCAGATTTGTGAGCGGAGTCTTACTACCATCCCCATACCCTCCCGAGTGTCCATCCCTGTCCGGGGGCAGCCGGAGATGTCCAGGTTGACCCTAGACTGACAGGACACCGGCCCGGAGAAGCGGCAACCCCAGGCTTACAGCCAGCGCGGAGAAGAAGAGCTAACTCCAGCTCAACTCTGCTCCATCTCCGAGGAACCCGTTCCCCGACGGGCCAGGGACCGTCAGCTGCACCTCTCGCCTTATCCAGTGGCTGTCGGTTAACCCCAAGGTGCTGGCAAAAGCCGAGCACCAGCCATCAACGGGGACACACAAAAATGCTGCAGTAACTCAGCGGCTCAGGCAACATCTCTGGAGAAGGGTCTCAACCCGAAGCGTCGCCTACTCCTTTTCTCCAAAGATGCTGCCTGTCCCGCTGAGTTACTCCAGCACGTTGTGTCCACCTTCAGTGTAAACCAGCATCTGCAATTTCTTCCTACAGTGCGTCACCTGTCCACGGGTAGAGGCGAGGCGGCGGGGGAGAGATAATAAACAATAGACAAAAGGTGCAGGAGTAGGCCATTCAGCCCTTCGAGCCAGCACCACCATTCAATGTGATCATGGCTGATCATCCCCAATCAGTACCCCGTTCCTGCCTTCTCCCCATATCCCTAATTCCACTATCTTTAAGAGCCCTATCTAGCTCTCTCGTGACAACATGGGACAACTGGCCAAGGCCCAGTCCTACCTCGACAAGCTGTAAACCGCTCACTGATGGTCCTCGCTATACAGCAATGATACCTGAAGTGTATGGGGAGAAGGGATGGTCATTGTTGAGATCAGCAGCGCAATATTATGAGGAGGCTATGGAATGTTTTGAGAAAGCTCTGGAGAAAGATCCTGACAATACGGAGTGGATCATGGGCAAAGCAACTGCTCTGTTTCGTGTGGAAGCATTTCCTGCAACCCCAGAGAGTCATGAACGGAATCAGTCAGTGGAGTATCTGCGGCGTGTACTGGAGCTAGATCCAGATGACTCAATGGCCATGGTGCTGCTGGCTCTGAAACTAAGAGAGTTCAAGCAAAAAGAGGATGCAAATAAATTAATTGAACAAGCACTGCAGAAAGCCCCTGATTTGCAGCAACGTTTTACAGAAAAGAAGGAGTTTTGGAGAAATCTGTCCAGCTGCTGAAGAAAGCATTAGAAATAACTCCACGTTCTGCCTTTTTGCATGATCAAATTGCAATGTGTTACAGAACCAAACTAGTTGAACTGATCGACAATCCTCGTAGCAAAAACCCTCCCAATCCTGAATTTCATTAAAAAAAACAGTTCAGTCAATGCAAGTATCATTTTGGAAAAGCATTTAAACACTGTCCAAGGTCAGCAATTAAATCGCAACTGGATTTTGCAGACATTTGTGTAAAAAGTGGAGAAATTTCTAATGCAAAGGAGATTTACAGTGAACTGCTGAAATTAGAAGACATTTGTCCAGAAAACGTACAGGTAATATGTTTCAGGGCTGGGTGTTTTGAACAATACCAGAGAAGATCTGAATCCAATTCGATGAGCCTATTCATTAAAGGACTGAAGGTTGAATATGACTCAAAAGAACGGAAAAAGTGCTTTGAAAAATTGGAGAAGTGGGCAGATGGGAAATTGTGCAAGGATCCACGTGACAGCATGGCCCTTGGTATCAAAGGGTTACTGCATCAGATGGATGGAGACAAGTCGAAAGCTATTGAATACTTTGAGAAGGCCTTGGAGATCGACCACAATAATGAAGAATATCTGAGCAAATTACGCCTTTCCATTGAGGAACATTAGGGGCAGTACAGTGGAGAAGCGGTAGAGCTGCTGCCTGACAGCACCCTATCTGTGGAGTTTGCACGTTTCCCTGTGATTGCATGGGTTTTCTCCGGTTGCTCCAATTTCCTCCCACATTCCAGAGATGCACAAGTTTGTAGGTAATTGGCTTCTGTAAATTGTCTCTATTGGGTAGGATGCAAAACTGGGTTAACATAGAATTTGTTTACGGTGATCGATAGTCCGTGTGGGTCAAAGGGCCTGTTTCCATGCATGGTCTCTAAACTAAACAAACCTAAACTAAGCATATTGATTCTTCAAAGATACATTCCTTATATTGAGTCCAAAGACAATGCAGATTCAGTTTCAGTTCATGCATTCTGCCAGCACTTTCATCAATGTGGCTCTTACTTATGAAAATGTGGTTTTCAAAGCATAATTTGTAATAATCATTGGCAATCCTCATGCTTCATTGGTGAAACAGATATAACTAGAAACAAAGGAAGGTTTGGGGGAGTTAAGTTAAATGGAACCAACTCGGAAAAACTCCTTATACCCTCATAAGGAGTCTTCACCACCCTACCTGCTTACGCTGCCACTTTCAGGAAGCTATGAACTTGGACTCCCCAAAATCCCCCTGCACATCAAGGCTGTAAGGGTTTTGCCATTATCTGTATAGTCCTCTTATCATCCTCCCAAAGTGCAGCACCTCACACTTGATCGGATTCAATTCCACCTGCCATTTCTCCGCCCATTTCTGCAGTTGATCTACACCCGCTCTTTCTTCTGACAACCCTTTTCACTGTCTGCTACTCCTCCAATGTTGGTATATGTGTGTGTGTGCATGTGTATGTGTGTGTGTGTGTGTGTGTGTGTGTGTGTGTATATGTAGACACAGGATGCTGGCGTAACTCAGCGGTTCAGGCAGCATCTCTGGAGGAAAGGAATAGGTGGCGTTTTGTATCGAGACCTTTACACACAAACAGCAGAGGTGGCCTGCTGAACCCCACTGCTCACAGACCTCTAGCCTGAAAATCTTCTTTTCATCACAACCAACTGTCTTCTACGAATAAGCCAGTTCTGCATTTGTGCAACCAAATCACCGTGAATCCCGTGCATTTTAATCATCTGGATTAGCCTAACCTGAGGGATTTTAACCTGGGATAGATCCCAACAGGTGCTGGGACATTCACCTTAATGCTCTTCAAGACCCTCAGCACCTCCTTCTTCTCAATCTCAAATCTCCCCAGCATATTTGTATTGTCCACCCTGATCTCACTATCCACCAAGTCCTTCTCCACGGTGTATACAGATGTGAAGTAATTTAGCACCTCACCTATATCCTCAAACTCCAGGCATTGATAACATCCTTTATCCCTCAACATCCTACTTCTCCCTGATCACCTCTTCTTTTTAACATAGTCATGAAAAGCTTTGGGATTTTCCTTAATCTGACTTATAATGACATTTCATGGGACCATTTGGCCCTTTGAAACACACGCATGAGATTTTTCTTACTCGCTTTATATTCCTCATAATATGCCTGATTATAATATCATATGGGTGATTCTTCAGTAAGTGTCTACTTTGGTGTCCCACTACTTTGATGCTGTATATAAGGAAAATCTATAATTCTATCCCATGCCTTCCTTTTCTATATTGTTAATAAACATAATCCTCATAAATAAAGATTAAACCCTACATGAATAAAGTGTTATTTTTTAATTTTTCACCCGATGTTCAATGCCCCCCCCCCCCCCCCCCTAAAACCGCATGTCCCGATTGTAACTGGTGAAATTTCAAGTCGGCATATTTATTTGTTCAAGAAGGAACTGCAGATGCTGGAAAATCGAAGGTAGCCAAAAAGGCTGGAGAAACCCAGCGGGTGCGGCAGCATCTATGGAGCGAAGTAAATAGGCAACGTTTCGGGCTGAAGAAACGTTTCTCCCGCTGAGTTTCTCTAGCATTTTTGTCGCGTATTTATTTAATGCGGGATCTATCTGAAATGAAAATACTTTTAAACGGTAGGTATTAATAATTAAAATATTTATCACCCTTAAATAAATTCTATTTTTGATAAAATTATAAATCTCAACGTTTTTTCAAAAAATTCTTGTCCCGATGATTGGAGACATTTACCATCACGCGCATTTGTTGAGCCGTCCCGCATGGATATAAATAGAGTAGACCTCAAAGACAGCAAATTCAAAAGTCCCCTACCTTGTGAATTTCTCCTGATTCGCGGGACGAGAAGCGTGTGAAAACTCTGATTTCTGCTGCATAGCAGGTATGTACCATTATTTGGCATCATTTCCTGATGCTCAACTCCAAGAAAATTAAAAAAATGTTCTTTTTTGATTTGTTCTGGAGACCAAATCATGCCGTATGCCATTTGGAAAACAATATGGCGAGGCAATCCTGGACTAAAGGCTTAGGTCACCATTCCTGTCATGGCAATCTCCGCAACGTAACCCACGATCTCCATCCAGCTCCAGCCGGACACAAAGCCGTCGCAGCGGTCGGATCTTCCCATGACCCAGTGTCCCTCTCCACGCCTGGCCCTCTTCAGCCCTTGTTTCCCCCCAGCTGGGGCTGAAGATGGCCGGGCCTGGAGAGGGACATCGGGTCACAGGAAGATGCGACGGCTTTGTGTCCGGCTGGAGAAGGAGCTGGAGCTTCTGGAGCTGACGATCGGTGGTAAGTAGCCCCAGCTCCAGCCCCTGTCCTAACCCCAACCCTAACCCCAACCCCAGCCCCAGCCCCAGCCCCAGCCCCAGTCCCAGCCCCAGCCCCAGCCCCAGCTCCAACCCCAACCCCAGCCCCAGCTCCAACCCCAACCCGAGCCCTAACCCCAGCTCCAGCCCTAACCCCAACCCCAGCCCTAACCCCAGCCCCAACCCCCAGCCCCTAACCCAGCCCCAACTCCCAGACCTAACCCCAACCCCAGCCCCAGCTCCAGCCCAACACCCCAGCCACAGCCCTAACCCAAGCCCCAACCCCAACCCCAGCCCTAACCCCAGACCCAGCCCCAACCTCAGCCCTAACCCCAGCCCCCGCTTCAGCCCCAGCTCCAACCCCAGCCCCAGTCTGAACCCTAGCCCTAAAAATAGTTTTAGTCATCTCCATCACGTGACACTCCCAAACTTGATCATCTCCACCATGCTGAGTCATATCCGTCACACGAGTATTTTATGCTCATTATGTGTAAAACAATACAATAATGACCATAATATCAATTGGCATTGATAAATGAACAGTATACTTCTGCCTGTTCCCGATGTTCCCGATGTTGGGGAAGTCCAGGACAAGGGGTCACAGCTTAAGGATAAGGGGAAAATCCTTTAAGACCGAGATGAGAAAGACTTTTTTCACACAGAGAGTGGTGAGTCTCTGGAACTCTCTGCCACAGAGGGTAGTTGAGGCCAGTTCATTGGCTATATTTAAGAGTGAGTTGGATGTGGCCCTTGTGGCTAAGGGGATCAGAGGGTATGGAGAGAAGGCAGGTACGGGATACTGAGTTGGATGATCAGCCATGATCATATTGAATGGCGGTGCAGGCTCGAAGGGCTGAATGGCCTACTCCTGCACCTAATTTCTATGTTTCTATGTTTCTATGTTCATCTGAAGGGTTTTGGCCCGAAATGTTGGCTTTTTCCTTCACTCCATAGATGCTGCCTCACCCGCTTAGTTTCTCCAGCATTTTTGTCTACCATCAGAAGTTAATATTGTTTTAGAGGAAGTTGGTGAAAAGTTATGTGAATGTTATCATTTTTGCTGAAAATCACTTTTTTCGGCAGTAAACTGTTATGAAGGTTTAAAATCAATGCGCTAGACTGAAAAAGTATTTTTTTGTTGTTTTATTTGAGGAAGATACTCTATAATTTGAAATACTGCGACAAAAAAATGATTTTATATTCTTAAATCAGTTATATTTTGCAGTGTTGTTCATAAAAATATGACAGATGACAATACAATGGGCAACCTGGAAAAAGAATAGGAAAATTAAATTTAATTCTCTAAATGATTGCGCCAAACATATTTTTCCCACAGTAGAGATGTTCATCTATGTGAAACAACATTCAAAGTTGCAAATATTTAAGTTTTATTTTCAGGTTTCCAGAAACTTATAAGTAGACATTTACTGAAGAATCACTCATAATAAGTCTGATTCCACCTGCTTAAACCTGACGTACGCTCCCTTTTTCTTCCTGACCCAGTTTACAACCTCCTTAGTCATCCAAGGTTCCCTTAGCTTGCAGTCCTTATCCCTCCTCCTTACTGGAACATGCTGACCCTGCACTTTGATCAGCTGCCTCCAACATGTCAGCTGTGAATTTACCCAATAACAACTTCTCCCAATCTACCCTCACTATCTCCTGCCTAATGACATTGTAATTTGCTTTGTCCAATTAAGTACATTCAGACCTATTCCGATTCAAAGCAGTCTTCAATCTTATGGCAGGTAGACAAAGATAGTTTTACTTCATACAACTTTTAATAAACACATCTTCAATCTTATGGAGGTAGCTCTTATATGATTTACATGTTTTTATTTGAACCTATGTGTCTGTTGATTGGACATGAGAGGAAATCCGAAGGGAACTGCCCTAATGGTAGGTGGGTTGAAGTGGTTATTGAACAGCAATAACCTGTATGTTGCCATCTGTGATAAGGCTGGACTTGATCACTGAGGACAGAGTTTGCTGTGTAAACTCAGTTACTCTAGTAATGACCAGTTGGGTGTTTGCTGTGTAAGTTAGTGGAAAATTACAGCGTTGAGTGGGAAAATACTAGGTTCTGTTGCAGCTGTGATAACGAAGTTAGTCACTCATTTTTGAGAACCTGACTGTGATAATGAGATCATGCGCTTGCGATTCACTTGTCTTGAGGAACTGACCTTTGCTTTTACACACACACCGTGTCATGATATGATTGGAGGATTGGATGCCAATAGGCATAATACAAGTATATAAGCAGTAGCAAATTTGCTTTTGTTTGCTACTGCTTATATACTTGTATTATGCCTATTGTAATCCAACTTCTGGAGAACACTTTGGATTCCTTGGGAGTCAGAGGCTGTGGACCAGTGTAAGTCCCTCAAGGTGACGAATAAACTTGTTGAAGCAGGAACGGTGTGTTGGTTCAGTATATTTACTGAGGAAGGATCGATGGGAAAATAATGCTGTTTAACAGTAATATTGCAAACTATTTTCTTGATTTGATTGTGTTTTTTCCAACCATTATGGACGCAGATCAAGTCCCACGTATATTTTTCATTACATCAACTTTAGTTTTTAGCATGATAGGAGTGAGCACTGTCAATGTAGGGCTGGATTGATTCGTATATCTTCCAAAATATCACTTCAATTGTTTTGGGGAGAATTGTATTTTGCCTTGTTTATGATAATTCTAGACTAAGTGGGACCCGTTGCCTATCCCTGTTGGCCTGCCGCTGCCTTCTGCTCTCATGGCCAACTGTTATCACTGCCACGGTCTAGCGCTGCTGTTCCCCACCGACTTCATGCAGGGACCTGAGGGGAGCATCCAGCAGCTTGGGATGGCTTGAGGCCAAGCCTGTCGGGGGCCGGCGTGCACGTCCTGTAGCTGGGGATGGTTTGAGGTGGGGGGGAGTGTCCTGTAGCCGGGGGAGGGGAACGGGTTTGGGCGGAGCTGTCAGGTGCCGATGGGGGAGGGGGAGCTTTCTGCAGCCAGGGGGCGGGGAGGGGTTTCTGCAGGGCTAGAACGGGTGTAGTGGGGCGAAGGGACTGGTTTCCAGAGGCCTAGTGACAATTGTGTGCCAAAGGGACTTTTCTTGGACTAGTACAGGTGCTGTGGGCCAGAGGGACTGGTTTCCAGAGGGCTAGTAGAACATTATGGGCCGAATGGACTTTTCTTGGGCTAGTACGGGTGTTGTGGGCCAAATGGACTGCAACCAGGGGAGGGGTACGGCTTCAGGCAGGGCCTGCCGGGGGCCGCTGCAGTGGCCGACCATTGCCGTGGCCTACCGCTGTTGCTGCCGTTTCCTGTCACTGCCTTGGCCTACAGCTGCCCTGGCCTACCCCTGCCCTGGCCTACCCCTGCCATGGCCTGCTGCTGCCCTGGCCTACAGCTGTCTTGGCCTACAGCTGCCCTGACCTACAGCTGCCCTGGCCTACAGCTGCACTGGCCTACAGTTACCCTGGCCTACCACTGCCGCTGCCGTGGCCTACCGCCACCCTGGCCTACAGCTCCCACTGCTGCTTTCCCTGCCATGGCCTGCTGCTGCCACTGCTATGGCCTATCGCTGTCGTGGCCAACGGCTGTGCTGGCCTGTCACTGCCACTGCCTACCGCTGTCTACCCCTAACGTGGCCTGCCACTGTCGTGGCCTATCATTGCCGCTGCCTGCTGCTCCCGCTGCTGTGGCCTATTGCTGTCTGTTAGGCCTACCGCTGCTGTGGCCTAACGCTGAGAACAGAGGGCAGAGGCAGAGTGGGCGGGGGGCAGAGAGGCAGCTGTGGGGGGACAGAGGGAGGGGTAGAGTTTGAGGGGTGGAGGTTGGTGCGGCATCACAGGGGAGGGCTGGCTCTGGGCTCCAGGCTCTGTTTCCGGCCCAGGTCCAGTCGCCGGGCTCGGGCTCGGGCTCGGGCTCGGGCTCGGCCTCCTGCGGCAGCAATCTCCCCAACATGCGCCCACCCGGGGTGAGTACAGGGCCCAACTTGCTCGTTCTCTCTGTGTATTTTGAATAAGGGGGGCGGGGGGGAGTTGTCACTTGCAGCGCGAACAAGAACAGGCACACACAGCAGACCCATGACGTCATCAGCTATAGACTGTCATTTTTATATCAAAGCTTTGTCAGATTTTTGAACGTTTTCAGTAAACTCGAGAAATATAGCATGAAATTTTCAGATAAGGCGAGTTTGGACTCCAGGGGAAAAAATTATTCTCTACCGGAATATGTAAGAATTTTATCTTTACCGCGTAGATTTTTTGAAAAGATGTGATTATACACAAATAAACACACAAACACACATCCACATACAAGATCAGAGTTCTAAATTGATAGATGGATGGATAGATGGATGGATTGAGTAGATAGGTAGGGAAGGAAGGAAGGAAACAAACAAACAAACAACCAAATCCAATTACATACATTGCAATAATTGATGGCTTGTCCCGATCTTATTTATTTTGGGTTTTATCAATGGAACCCAGGAATTAATTTCCACCATCAATTGGTTTCCAAATAATTATATTTGATAGGACGCAGATAGGCACAAAATGCTGGAGTAACTCAGCGAGTCGAGCAACATCTCTTCAGAAAATGGATAGCTGACATTTCAGGTTGGGACCCTCCTATGGGCTTGCTTACTGTTTTCAACGTAGTCAAACTCTATCTGACGCATAAGTGCCTTTTCAGGTGCACCAGTAGCTTGGGATCAAATACTGCCGGAAAGTATTAATAGCACCTGAACAGGAACTGTTAGATTAAGGGTGATCAAAAGTCCAGGTAGATGCAAAAATCTTTTGGACTGAAATCTCTAAAAAAATCTTATTGGAGTTTTAATTACGGGTAGACAGAGGGAAAAACCTTTTACCTTACCACCTCCTTCAGTGCATTTCTCCATCCTATCTTCCCATGGGAAATCAGGTTTTTTGGTGAACGACTTAGAATATGAATAAAGAATGAATAACATTTTCATTAACCATATATATGTATACGTAAAAGGAATTTGCCTTGGTGCTTTGCTCGCTAAAAGATAAAAACACAATGTACAGCAGACAGTTCAAAATTAAATTATAAAACATCATTTAAACATGTGAAAATAAAGTACCAGAGTAAAAAGATGCTACAGACTTTTGGTTGTTGATTGGAGCTAGTGCTCGTGGGAAAAGAGCTATTTTATGTCTGGCTGTGGCGGTTTTAATAGACCGGAGTCACCTCCCAGAGGGAAGTGATTCAAAGAATTTGTGAATTTGTGGTAAGGGTGAGAGGGGTCAGAGATGATCTTACCCGCTCGCTTCCTGGCCCTTGCAGTTTACAGTTCATCAATGGAGGGAAGGTTGCAGCCAATAGCCTTCTCAGCTGATCGGACGATTCGCTGCAGCCTCCGATTGTCGTGATTGGTGGCTGACCCAAACCAGACCACGATGGAGAAGGTGAGGACAGACTCTATGATGGCCCTATAGAATTGGACCATCATTGCCTGTGGCAGATTGTGCTTCCTCAGCTGCCGCAGGAAGTACATCCTCTGTTGTGTCATTTTGACTGTGGCGTCGATGGTGGCCCCCCATTTAAGGTCATGGGAGATGATGGTTCTGAGAAACTTAAATGACTCCACAGTTGTGGAGAGGAGGGGGGGGGGGGTGGCTCTTGAAAAATCTACAATCAATTCCACTGTCTTAAGAGCATTGAGCTCCAGGTTGTTGCTATGGCACCAGGACACCAGCTATGTCACTTCCTGTCTGTAGGCAGATTCCTCCCCATCCTGGATCAGTCCAATTGGGGTTGTGTCGTCCGCAAACTTGAGAAGCTTGACAGAGGTGTCTGTGGAGGTGCAATCGTTGGTGTAGAGAGAGTAGAGGAGAGGAGAGAGTATGCAGCCTTGCGGTGCTCCTATGCTGAGGGTCAACGGGTCCGTGATGTACTTTCCCAGCCACACATGCTGCTTCCTGTCTGTCATAGAAACATAGAAAACAGGTGCTGCAATAGGCCATTTGGCCTTTCGAGCGAGCACCGCCATTCAATATGATCAAGGTTGATCATCCAAAATCAGTACCGGGGAGCCGTTGGTGCGAGAGGGTGGAGTTCCCTGCGCTGTGAGTATAAATCTAGCGCGGGGCGTGCTTTTCACAGAGGCCTGGAGAGCCGTTGGTGCGAGAGGGGGAAGTTCCCTGCGCCGTGAGACAGAAATCTGCAACGTTCCATCCAAATCTTTGGTTCCATCTTCCAGAGAGGGAATCTGGTGGAAGTCTCTGATTGGTTGAAGAGGATCAGAGGAAGCAGCTGATTGGGTGAAACCCGGGGTTTACATTTTTACATTTCTGTCTTCATGTTTATGGATTCTGGGAGTTAAGGATTCAGTATTTATTGGTATTTATTAGTAATGTTTAAAGGATAAAGTTTTGTGTTTAATAAAAAATAAAAAAATAAAAATTAAATAAAAAAAAAATAATATATATATATATATATATATATATATATATATATATATTTAATACAGAGTAATTTGGGAGTAAGATATGTCAGTAGAGATTGGCCCCGTGCCTTGCTCAGCCTGCAACATGTGGGAGATCAGGGATAAGGTCAGTGTCCCTGGTGACTACGTTTGCAGGAAGTGTGTCCAGCTGCAGCTCCTGGCAGACCGCATTGAACGATTGGAACTGCGGCTGGATTCATACTGGAGCATCCACGATGCGGAGAAAGTCGTGGATAGCACGTACAGTGAGTTGGCCACACCACAGGTAAATGGTAAGAGGACAGAAAGGGATCGGGTGGCCAATAGCCAGCAAAGCAGTAGGCAGGTAGTGCAGGAGTCCCCTGCGGTCATCTCCCTCCTAAAACAGGTATAACCATTTTGGATACTGTTGAGGGAGATGGCTCATCAGGGGAATGCAGCAGCAGCCAGGTTCATGGCACCATGGGTGGCTCTGCAGCACATGAGGGGGGGGAAAAAGAGGGGAAGGGCAATAGTAATAGGGGATTCAATTGTCAGGGGAATAGATAGGCGTTTCTGTGGCCGCAAACGAGACTCCACGATGGTATGTTGCCTCCCTGGTGCAAAGGTCAGGGATGTCACTGAACGGCTGCAGAACATTCTGGAGGGGGAGGGTGAACAGCCAGTTGTCGTGGTGCATATTGGCACCAACGATATAGGTAAAAAAAGGGATGAGGTCCTACAAGGTGAATTTAGGGAGCTAGGAGATAAACTTAAAAGTAGGACCTCAAAGGTAATAATCTCTGGATTACTACCAGTACCACGTGCCAGTCAGAGTAGAAATAGGAGGATATTGCAGATGAATACGTGGCTTGAAAAATGGTGCAAGGGGAGGGATTCAAATTTTTAGGGCACTGGAACCATTTCTGGGGGAGGTGGGACCAGTACAAACAGGACGGTCTGCAACTGGGCTGGAATGGAACCAATGTCCTTGGGGGAGTGTTTGCTAGTGCTGTCGGGGAGGATTTAAACTAATGTGGCAGGGGGATGGGTACAAGAGCAGAGAGGCAGGTGGGTGTAAAACGAGGGTAGAAGCAATAGGGAGCAAGGTGAAAAGTTAAAGTGGCAGGCAAACAAAACCAGGGCAAAAATCAAAAAGGGCCACTTTTCAACATAATTGTATAAGGGGTAAGAGCTTTGTAAAAACAAGCCTGGAGGCTTTGTGTCTCAATGCAAGGAGTATTCGTAACAAGGTAGATGAGTTGAACGTGCAGATAGCTATTAATGATTATGATATAGTTGGGATCACAGAGAAATGGCTCCAGGGTGACCAAGGCTGGGAGCTGAACATCCAGGGATATTCAATATTCAGGAGGGATAGAGAGAAAGAAAAGGAAATGGGGTAGTGTTGCTAGAGAGGAGATTAACGCAATGGAAAGGAAGGACATTAGCTTGGAGGATGTGGAATCAGTATGGGTAGAGCTGCGAAACACTAAGGGGCAGAAAACGCTAGTGGGTGTTGTGTACAGGCCACCTAACAGTAGTAGTGACGTTGGGGATGGTATCAAACAGGAAATTAGTAATGCGTGCGACAAAGGCAAAAGAGTTATAATGGGTGACTTCAATCTACATGTAGATTGGGTGAATCAAATTGGCAGGGGCGCTGAGGAAGAGGATTTTTTGGAATGTATGCGGGATAGTTATCTAAATCAACATGTAGAATATTATGGTCACTCTGTGCCCCCTTGGGCAAGAGTGACCATAATATGGTTGAGTTCTTCATTAGGATGGAGAGTGACATTGTTAATTCAGAAACAATGGTTCTGAACTTAAAGAAAGGTAACTTTGAGGGTATGAGATGTGAATTGGCTATGATTGACTGGCAATCAATTCTAAAAGGGTTGATGGTGGATATGCAATGGAAGACATTTAAAGACTGCGTGGATTAACTACAAAAATTGTTCATCCCAGTTTGGCAAAAGAATAAATCATGGAAGGTAGTGCATTTGTGGATAACAAGGGAAATCAGGGATAGTATCAAAGCAAAGGATGATGCGTACAAAGTAGCCAGAAAAAACAGCATACAAGAGGACTGGGAGAAATTCAGAGATCAGCAGAGGAGGACAAAGGGCTTAATTAGGAAAGGCAAAATAGATTATGAAAGAAAACTGGCAGGGAACATAAAAACTGACTGCAGAAGTTTTTATAGATATGTGAAGAGAAAGAAATTAGTTAAAAAAAAATGTAGGTCCCTTGCAGTCAGAAACATGTGAGTTGATCATGGGGAACAAGGATATGGCGGACCAATTGAATAACTACTTTGGTTCCGTCTTCACTAAGGAAGACATAAATAATCTGCCGGAAATAGCACGGGACCGCGGGTCAAAGGAGGAAGTGAGTGAAATCCAGGTTAGTCGGGAAGTGGTGTTGGGTAAATTGAATGGATTAAAGGCCGGTAAATCCCCAGGGCCAGATAGGCTGCATCACAGAGTACTTAAGGAAGTAGCTCCGGAAATAGTGGATGCATTAGTGATAATCTTTCAAAACGCTTTAGATTCTGGAGTAGTTCCTGAGGATTGGCGGGTAGCAAACGTAATCCCTCTTTTTAAGAAGGGAGGGAGAGAGAAAACAGGGAATTACAGACCAGTTAGTCTAACATCGGTAGTGGGGAAACTGCTAGAGTCAGTTATTGAACATGGGATAGACATTTGGAAAGTGGTGAAATCATTGGACAAAGCCAGCGTGGATTTACGAAAGGTAAATCATGTCTGACGAATCTTGTGGAATTTTTCGAGGATGTAACTAGTAGCGTGGATAAGGGAGAACCATTGGATGTGGTGTATCTGGACTTCCAGAAGGCTTTTGACAACGTCCCACATAAGAGATTAGTATACAAACTTAAAGCATACGGCATGGGGGATTCAGTATTGATGTGGATAGAGAACTGGCTTGCAAACAGGAAGCAAAGAGTAGGAGTAAACGGGTCCTTTTCACAATGGCAGGCAGTGACTACCGCAAGGCTCAGTGCTGGGACTCCAGCTATTTACAATATACATTAATGATCTGGATGAGGGAATTGAAGGCAATATCTCCAAGTTTGTGGATGACACTAAGCTGGGGGGCAGTGTTAGCTGTGAGGAGGATGCTAGGAGACTGCAAGGTGACTTGGATAGGCTGGGTGAGTGGGCAAATGTTTGGCAGATGCAGTATAATGTGGATACATGTGAGGTTATCCACTTTGGTGGCAAAAACAGGAAAGCAGACTATTATCTAAACGGTGGCCGATTAGGAAAAGGGGAGATGCAGCGCGACCTGGGTGTCATGGTACACCAGTCATTGAAAGTAGGCATGCAGGTGCAGCAGGCAGTGAAGAAAGCGAATGGTATGTTAGCTTTCATAGCAAAAGGATTTCAGTATAGGAGCAGGGAGGTTCTACTTCAGTTGTATAGGGTCTTGGTGAGACCACACCTGGAGTATTGCGTACAGTTTTGTTCTCCAAATCTGAGGAAGAACATTATTGCCATAGAGGGAGTGCAGAGAAGGTTCACCAGACTGATTCCTGGGATGGCAGGACTGTCTTATGAAGAAAGACTGGATAGACTTGGTTTATACTCTCTGGAATTTAGGAGATTGAGAGGGGATCTTATAGAAACTTACAAAATTCTTAAGGGGTTGGACAGGCTAGATGCAGGAAGATTGTTCCCGATGTTGGGGAGGTCCAGGACAAGGGGTCACAGCTTAAGGATAAGAGGGAAATCCTTTAGGACCGAGATGAAAAGGACTTTTTTCACACAGAGAGTGGTGGGTCTCTGGAACTCTCTGCCACAGAGGGTAGTGGAGGCCAGTTCATTGGCTATATTTAAGAGGGAGTTAGATGTGGCCCTTGTGGCTAATGGGATCAGAGGGTATGGAGAGAAGGTAGGTACGGGATACTGAGTTGGATGATCAGCCATGATCATATTGAATGGCGGTGCAGGCTCGAAGGGCCGAATGGCCTACTCCTGCACCTAATTTCTAAGTTTTTATGTTTCTAGTACCATGTTCCTGCTTTTTCCCCATATCCCTTCATTCCGTTAGCCCTAAATCTAACTCTCTTGAAAACGTCCAAATGAATTGGCCTCCACTGCCTTCTGTGGCAGAGTATTCCACAGATTCCCAACTCTCTGGGTGAAAAAGCTTTTCCTCATCTCAGTTTTAAATGGTCTACCCTTTATTCTTAAACTGTGACACCTGGTTCTGGACTTCCCAATTTAGGGAACTTTTTTCCTACATCTAGCCTGTCCAACCCCTTAAGAATTGTATATGTTTCTATTAGATCCCCTCTCGTCCTTCTGAATTCCAGTGACTACAAACCCAGTCGACCTATTCTTTTATCATATGACAGTCCCGCCATCCCAGGAATTAACCTGGTGAACCTACACTCTACTCCTTCAATAGCAAGAATGGCCTTCCTCAAATTAGGAGACCAAAACTGCACACAGTACGCTAGTGCAGTCTCACCAGAGCCCTGTACAACTGCAGTAGGACCTTCTTGCTCCTAATCTCAAATCCTCTCGATGCATTTTACCTTTCTTCACTGCCTGCTGTCTGTATGCTTTCTCTCAGGAAGTTGGTGATCCACTGACAGAGGGGTTCAGGCACGGTCAGTTGGGTGTGTTTGCAGTGCACTGGCACGATGGCGTTGACTGCAGAGCCATCGTGCCAAGAACAGAATCCTTGCATAGGTCCCCTGGCAGTCTTTTCACACAGAGAGTGGTGAATCTGTGGAATTCTCTGCCACAGAAGGTAGTTGAGGCCAGTTCGTTGGCCATATTTAAGAGGGAGATGGATGTGGCCCTTGTGGCTGAAGGGATCAGGGGGTATGGAGAGAAGGCAGGTACGGGATACTGAGTTGGATGATCAGCCATGATCATATTGAATGGCGGTGCAGGCTTGAAGGGCCGAATGGCCTGCTCCTGCACCTAATTTCTATGTTTCTATGTTTCTAGGTGCTGGAGGATGAAGTGCAGGCCTAGTTCGACTGCGTCATCCGCTGATCTATTTGCCCGGTATGCAAACTGCAGGGGATTTGTGGTACTTTTCAGGTGGGCCAGATCAAGTCTTTAAAGGGTTGTCATGATTAAAGATGTCAGTGTGACAGGCCTGTAGTTATGACCCTTCTCCCATCTCCAACCGACCCCCTCCACTTGGACTCCAACTCATGGCCATCTACCTGCTTTAGGAAAAAAGCCCTGACCTCCCCCTCTCTGATACCGAATGGTTTGTCCTCAGTAGAGGCCCCCCCAGTGATGACCCCTTCTCCCGTCTCCAATGGATCCCCTCCTCTTGGACTTCCCCTCATGGCCATCTACCAGGTTTAGACCTTTTTATTTTGAACTGCCGGCGGGATATCAACCTCCTCAACTTCTCCACTACTCTTTCTCACTCTAAACTCCCCCCCCCCCCCCCCGAACGTTCAGCCCTCCATTCAATCTGCAACAACGCACTCTGGGTGTTAAACCCGCCGACAAGGGAGGTGCCGTGGTAGTCTGGTGCGTTGATCTCTACAAGGCTGAGGCCACGCGCCAACTCTCAGACACCTCCTCCTACTTATCCTTGCACCATGACCCCACATACGAGCACCAGGCCATGATCTCTAGCACTATCATTGACTTCATCAACTCCGCCTCCCTGCCCCTCCCAAGCCTCCAACCTCATCATTCCCCGATTTTACTCTCTCTCCAAAATCCACAAACCTGACTGTCCTGGCAGACCCATTGTTTCTGCTTGTTCGTGTCCTACCGAACTTATTTTCACACACCTCAACTTCATCCTATCCCGCCTGGTTAAATCCCTCCCTACCCATGTTCAAGACAACTCACACTCTCTTCATCTACTGCATGACTTCCCCACCTCCAGGCCCCCCATTCCCTCATCTTCACCATGGACGTCCAGTCACTCTGCACCCCCATCTCCCACCAGGAGGGTGTTAAAGCCCTCCGTTTCTTCCTCGATCGCAGAACCAACGAATCCCCGTCTACTGATACTCTCCTCCGCTGATCCTTACTCTTAATAACTTTTTGTTTGATTCCTCCCATTTTCTCCAAATACAAGGCATAGCAATGGGCAGCTATGCCTGCCCCTTTGTAGGAATGTTGAACAATCTTTGTTCGAGACATACGATGGCCCCATCCCCAAACTCTACCTCCGCTACATCGACGACTGCATTGGTGCTACCTCCTGCACCCACACACAACGCACTGACTTCATCCAGTTCACCGCTAACTTCCGTCCGGCACTCAAATACACCTGGACCATTTCCGACATTTCCCTACCATTTCTAGACCTCACTATCTCCATCGTAGGTAATAGACTACTGACCGACATGCACTATAAACCCACTGACTCCCATGGCTTTCTGGACTACACTTCTTCCCACCCTGTTTCCTGTAAGGACTCCATCCCCTACTCCCAATTCCTCCGTCTCTGCCGCATCTGCACCCAGGATGAGGTGTTTCAAATCAGGGCATCGGAGATGTCCTCATTCTACAGGGAACGAGGGTTCCCCTCTTCTACCATAGATGAGGCTCTCACCAGGGTCTCTTCTATACCCCATAACTCTGCTCTCACTCCCCATCCTCCCACTCACAACAAGGGCAGAGTCCCTCTTGTCCTCACCTTCCACCCTACCAGCCGTCACATACAAGAATTAATCCTCCAACATTTTCGCCACCTCCAACGGGATCCCACCACTGGCCACATCTCCTCATCTCCTCCCCTGTCTGCTTTCTGCAGAGATCACTTCCTCTATAACTCCTTGGTCAATTCGTCCCTTCCCACCCAAACCAACCCCTCTCCTGGCACTTTCCCTTGCAACCGCAGATAATGCTACACTTGTCACTTTATCTCCCCCCTTGACTCCATTCAAGGACCCAAGCAGTCTTTCCAGGTGCAGCAAAGGTTCACCTGCACCTCCATCAACCTCATCTATTGCATCCGCTGCTCCAGGTGACATCAGTGAGACCAAGCATAGGCTTGGTGATCGCTTCGCCCAACTTCTCCGCTTGGTTCACAATAACCAACCAGATCTCCCAGTGGCTCAGCACTTCTACTCCCCCTCCCATTCCAAATCCGACCTTTCTGTCCTGGGCCTCCTCCATGGCCAGAGTGAGGCCCACCATAAATTGGAGGAGCAGCACCTCATATTGTGCTTGGACAGTTTACAGCCCAGCAATATGAACATTGGCTTCTCCAATTTCAGGTAGTCTCTGCTTTCTCCTCCCTTTCCCAGCTCCCCCTCAGCCCACTGTCTCCGCCTCTTCCTTTCTTCTTCTCGCCCCCCCCACACTCTCACATCAGTCTGAAGAAGAGTCTCGACCCGAAACGTCGCCTATTTCCTTCGCTTCATAGATGCTGCCTCACCCGCTGAGTTTCTCCAGCAATTTTGTCTACCTTCGATGTTTAATGATTAATGTTTTATGTGTCATTCCTAACTGTCAGGGTATGTCATATTGTCACTTGCGGGTGGAGCACCAAGGTAAATTCCTTGTATGTGAATATACTTGGCCAATAAAATCATTCATTCATTCATTCATTGAGACCAGTAATCCTTGGCTTTTTGGGTACAGGAACAATAGTGGAGACTTTGAAGCCGGCAGAAACAGTGCAGGTTTGCAGGGACTGATTGAAACTCCCTGTGTGGAGTGGCGCCAGTTGTTCAGCACAGAGCTTGATGGTTGAGGGGAAAACATTGTCCGCCCTAGAGATTTCCAACTTTTCTGTCTGCTGAATAGATTTTGCACCTCCTCAATTTCTATTGTAGGTGATGGAGAAGTGGCCAGACTGTTGTTGGGCTGCAAGGAGGGGGTGGGTAGTGGAGGAGGGCCCATTCTATTCAGACTGGAGTCAGTCTGTAAGTAGGTGTACTGGTGATTGGGGAGGGGGGAGGGGGTACCATGGTTATGTTGTTGTACAAAGAACTGTAATGTTATCTATCACATTTAACAAAGGAGTGTAATTGTGGTCGTAGTTAAAACAATTAAAATGCTTAAAATCATTGTGTGTACTTGAATACCATCAAGGGAATGGGCAATAAGATATCCATCTAAAGTGAGGAAATCATTTAAAAACTGGTTTCTCACGATGTTCGAATCTGATGATGTCAATGTCATGTTTTCATGACTTAGACCATTCAATAATATAGCAGTCTTTATTTTTCTTCAAGTTCAGAAGGATCCATTTCAAGATATTCTTCCATTGGATTTCCTTCAACATCTCGATGGGATTGTTTGATCTTTCTCATAATGCCAGAGCAAGGATTAGGGGTTTCAAGTGCTGCAAGATCTTAATCGATTGCAAGGGCTGCAAGATCTTAATCGGTTGCATGGCCGTCCAAAGGGGGGGTGCGTTGGGTGCGACCGCACCCCCCTGTTATTTCAGAGGAAAAAAAAATCCCAGGAAAGACTTTTTTTAAAATATTTGCGAACATCCGCGCCTGCGCAGTGGGAGGAAGCTGGTGAAGCGACGCAAAATGGCGCCGACTCTCCGTGCGTGCGCAGTGGTCGGGATCAGATCACCCATTTTCAATGCATCGCCTCGACGCTCCGGGCCTAGTTTGGGTGAGTGGAACCGTGAAATATTGCATTGCGATGCGGGGAGGGGGAATCTGTTTGTTTTATATCGGGGGTATTCAAAAACGGAATGGTTTGGAGAAAAAAAAAATGAGTTCCCCGTTTCTCCGGGGAGAGTGGGGGGGGGGGGGGGGTGCGGTGTTCTGCACCGATTGCCTTCTCAACCCCCTCCCCCCCCCCCCCCCCCCCCCGCCATCTACCCATGCCGCACTGATTCATCCAGCACCACCCCCCCCCCCCCCCGGAATAAGTGGGGGGTGGAGAGGAGAGGGGAGTTCAGTCTACACTCGCTGAATCCATCCCTGTGAAAAGTTAGAGATGGTGATTGGATCTGGAAGCGGACCAATACATCTGTAAATAAAACTGGACAGACATCTATACATTTGCACAATTGATTTTATTATATTCATTTTAATATATTAATGTTTAAAATCCATGCATTGAAGGAAGAATATTTTACAGCCCATCTGTGGTCCTTAACCCCAACCCTAACCCTAACCGGGCGTCACCCGCAGAACACATACGTCAGCGTGTGACAGGGCGCATGACATGATGAGACACCCAGGTCGCCCCTGAATTTTGAACATTCCAAAATCCAGAGGCGACAGGGAGTCACCGCACGTCACTACATGCGTCACCACGCATCAGGCCGTGTCACGACCAGACCACAACGCAATAACCTTTTTTCAGGCTGTCGCCGAAAATGTCCCAAGTGGGACAGGACCTTTCACGCTGTGAAACATGAGGGCAAGGCTTTCGAAGGCGACGTCGTCGGCAAACCTCTCCCTGGCCAGGTTCTCGATCACCTCAGGCTCGAGTCCGCAGCGCTCGAAGAAAATGTCCAAGCCCAAGCAGGCTCGATAGAAGCGGCAGCTGAGGTCGGAGTGCGAGCGCCATAATCCGCCTTTACCAACCTGCCGCTTGAGCGGCTCCTTGGGGCGACCTGCTGCTGCTTCTCTTGATGCTGCTGGCGTGGTTACTTGTGCACCCTGGGATGCTGCTGGCATGGCGATTGGTGCTTCCTGGGGCGCTGCTGGAGTGGTTACTTGTGCACCATTTGGGTGCTGCTGGTGTAGTTACTCTGGGGTGTTGCTGGTGAGGCTGCTGTTTCTCACTGGATTGCTGCTCGTGTGGTTACTTGTGAACCCTGGAGTGCTGTTGGTGTGGTTACTTGTGCACCCTGGGGTGCTACAGCCTCTGTACCCGCTGCTAATTCTCCCCTTCCGACGTTGCTGCTCCTGTTGCCCTCCCCTGCTGCTGGTCACCCCGGCCGCTAGAGCTGGGCAGCAGCCAACGGACTAGGCTGCCAGTGCCCTTGAAACTGCGGGCGCTGCTGGTGGCCGCCGCTCCTAGCACAAACTCAAATTTCTGCCGGTGCATGACTAGCGAATCGGGCCTGAGCTGCCTCTTGGAGCTGGAGCGACGCACAATGTCAGGCGGGAGCCCCAGCTGCCCGCTCTGCTGGGGTTGCCGGAGGCCAGGTAAGTCTTCATGCTGCTGCTGGCACTGCTGCCGCTGCTTTCCTCGGGGGCAGAGCTGCCCAAACCATTGGGCTCCACTTTGCACCCCCTCGCCGTCTGGCTCTTCAAGTTCTTGGCCTTGTCGGCAGCCAGTCTCAACACAGCGCTCTGCCGACCCCGCCTGTCCCCCTCCATTTGACTACGGAGGTAGCCAGGGCCCTTGGACATGAGCCTGATGAGTGGCAGAGAGATGCTCGCCTCACGTAGCAAGCTTGAAGTGGGTGCGATCGCGCTCGGCACCTTACTTTGATCCAGCCAACGAGGACAAACACGTTTTCACATCCACAAAGAAGGAAAGACTAGGACTTCCATGAGCAATGACAGGCTGTCCGCAATTGCCTCAATCCACATTCACTATGATTTTGCCCATAACTTGGACAAAGCCGTGACTAGGTTTGCGCAGTTACATTCTTGGAAAATGGAACTGGAAAACATGATTTATGGCTAAGTGGCAATATATGCAGTGTACACGAGTGTTCGTCACCTGCATCACCACACCAGGACTTCAATGAGCAATGACAGGCTGTCTGCACTCGCCTTAATGCACATTCACTATGACTTTGCCCATGACATGGACAAAGTGGTGAGTAGGTTTCCACAGTTACATTCTTGGAAAACTGAACTATTTCATATTGAGGTTGATGTGATGTGAAGTTGTTAGATCAGGAGGACCATTAAAGGTGCACTGCACACACTAACACAGTGTAACAGTAACAGGCAATCAAATCAACACACAAAACATTTTCTAAAAAAGGTTTTCTTCACTGCAAAAACTTACAATAGTTTTTTGCAGTTCTTGCATGCTCCTTTATAACTTTTTACATAACATTTTACAACAGTACAACTTGATTATTAAAACAAGGACAACAATTCTTAATTTTACAAAAAATGTATACAACAATGACCCCAATCATCCCATTCCATCCACTCATTATTCTTGATTCAACCAAAATTATTTGTGAAATATTGGTCATACATTTGGTGCAAAAAGCTGCAAAATAAGGCTCAGAATGCACCAGAGAGCATCTAAAACCCGGACGTGAGGGGCTTACCGCTTGTGATGTGCGCTGCATGCACATTATTTTGGGAATCCTGTCGTGCCACCCCCATTTTTGAAAAGCTTCGTACGGGCCTGGGTTGGCTAGGTGAGTTGAAGAATGGTTGTTGAAATTTGATACAGAGAAATGTGAGATGTTGCATTTTGGGAAGACTAACATGGGCAGGACCTACACAGTGACTGGTGGGGCTCTGGGGAGTGTTCTAGAACAGAGGCATCTAGGAGTGCAGGTACATTGTTAGTTTAAAATGGCATCACAGATAGATATATAGATAGAGTGTCAGAAAGGCTTTCATCAGAGTATTGGGAGAGCATATAACGTTGGTGAGGCCACATTTAGAGTGTAGGAAGGAACTGTAGATGCTGGTTTACACCGAAGATAGACACAACATGCTGAAGTAACTCAGCGGGACTGGCAACATCTCTGGGAGAAGAAATGGGTGATGTTTTGGGCCGAGACCCTCCTTCAGGGGGGTTTAGGGGGGATCTTATAGAAACTTACAACATTCTTAAGGGGTTGGACAGGCTAGATGCAGGACGATTGTTCCCCAACATTCTCATCTAAATCATTGATATAGATAACAAACAGCAATGGATCCAGCACCGAACAAGGAAAGACCTGGATAAATCAGAGCCAGCACCGAACCCTGACGCACATCACTAGTCACAGGCTTCCAGTCTGAAATACTACCTTCCACCAACATGCTCTGTTTTCTTCCATGAAGCCAATTTTCTATTCATTCAGCTCTCTCTCCTTGAATCCCATGGTATCTACTCTTCCAGAGCAGCCTACCATGCAGAACCTTAGATACATAAACAATAGGTGCAGGAGTGGGCCATTCGGCCCTTCAAGCCAGCACCATCATTCAATGTGATCATGGCTGATCATCCACAAAGTGGGCTAACATTAGCGACTCTTCAATCCACAGGAGCTTATCCAGAATCTATAGAACATTGGAAAACGATCACCAATGCGTCCACGATGTCTCGAACCACCTCCTTGAATGCACGCTTGTTGAAGTTGGACAGGTACATGGATAGGATAGGTTTGGAGGTTTATAGACCACGCGCAGTTAAGTGGGACTAGGGTAGATGGGGCATTGTTGGCCGATATGGGCGAGTTGGGCAAAAGGGCCTGTTTCCACACCATATTACTCTATCACTCTATGACCTTTATGGTCACATCTTCAAAAAACTCAATCAGATTTGTGAGAGACGACCTCCCACCTACAAAACCATGTTGACCATCCCTAATCAGTCCTTGTCTATCTAAATGGACCATTTTGCTGAACATTTATGCCAAGGCCCACTGGATCTTGCAGTTGCTAACCATTTTAATTCCCCTCAACCATCGCATATCCATTGTCACCAGAGATGCTGCCTGACTCGCTTAGTTACTCCAGCATTTGTGTCTATCATAGGAAAGATGATGTAAAGCTGGAAAGGGTGCAGAGAAGGTTTATGAGCATTCTGACAGGACTTGAATGCCTGAGCTATAGGGAGAGGTTGGGCATGCAAGTACATTATTTGTTGGAATGCAGGAGGATGAGGCATGATCAAAAGGGCCTGTTGGGACAAAGGGCTTAAACAGAGAAACAGAAAATAAGTGCAGGAGTAGGCCACGCGCCCCTTCGAGTCAGCATCACCATGCAATACGATCATGGCTGATTGTCCAAAATCTGTACCCCATTCCGGACTTTTCCGCATAATCCTTCATTCCCCTAGCCCTAAGTGCTAAATCTAAATCTCTCTTGAAAACATCCAGATAATTGGCCTCCACTGCCTTCTGTGGCAGAAAAGTCCACAGATTCACAACTCTGGATTAAACGTTTGTCTTCATCTCAGTCCTAAATTATTTACCCCTTATTCTTAAACTGTGACACCTGGTTCTGGACTCCCCCAAAATCAGGAACATTTTTCCTGCATGTACCCTGTCCTCTAAGAATTTTATATTTTTATAAGATAGCCTCTCATCCTTCTAAATTCCAGCGAATACAAGCCCAGATGACCCATTCTTTCATCATACGTCGGTCCCGCCACCTCGGGAATGAACCTGGTGAACCTATGCTGCACTCTCTCAATAGCAATAATGTCCTTCCTCAAATTACGAGACCAAAATCGTACACAATACTCCTGGTGTGGTCTCAGCAGAGACCTATCCAACTGAGATATAGACGGTGATGTGGAGAGATAAAGAACAATGAATGAAAGATATGCAAAAAAGTATCGATGATAAAGGGAACAAGCCATTGTAAGCTGTTTGTGGTGTGAAAATGAGAAGCTAGTGCGACTAGGGTGGGGGAGGGAGGGAGATAGAGATAGAGGGAATGCCAGGGCCAGAGGGCTGAGGGAGAGGTGGGAAGGGGAGGAGACAGCAAGGGTTAACAGAATTGAGCAAATTCAATGTTCAGTCCCAAAGGATGCAGACTCCCCAAGCGGAATATGAGGTGCTGTTCCTCCAACGTGCGGTGTTGCTCACTCTGGCCGTGGAGGAGGCCCAGGACCGAGAGGTCAGATACGGAATGGGAGGGGGAGTTGAAGTGCTGAGCCACCGGGAGGTCGGGTTGGTTTTTGTGGACCGAGCGGAGGTGTTCGGCGAAACGATCGCCAAGCCTCCGCTTGGTCTCACCGATATAGATCATCTGGCTTCTGGAGCAGCGGATGCAGTAGATGAGGTTGGAGGAGGTGCAGGTGAACCTCTGTCAGACCTGGAAGGACTGCTTGGGTCCCTGAAAGGAGTGGAGGGGGGAGGTGAAGGGACAAGTGTTGCATTTCTTGCGGGGCCCACAGCCGCAAGAATTTCATTGTCCTATCTGGGACACATGACAATAAACTCACTTGAATCTTGAATCTTGAATCTTGAACATGCCATTGGCTTTCTTCACTGCCTGCTGTACCCTGCGTGCTTACTTTCAGTGACTGATGTACAAGCACAGCCAGGTCTCGTTGCACCTCCTCCTACCTGAAAACCAGTTCTCTATCCATGTCAATACACTATCCCCAATATCCTATGCTCTAATTTTGCACACTAATCTCTTTTGTGGGACCATGTCAAAGGCTTTTTGAAAGTCCAGACAAACCACATCCACTGGCTCTCCCTTATCCATTCTATTTCTTACATCATCAAAAAATTCCAAAAGATTAGTCAAGCATGATTTCCCCTTCTGAAATCCATGCTGACATTGACCGATCCCGTCACTGCTTCCCAAATGCACTGCTATAACATCTTTAATAATCGACTCCAGCATCTTCCCCACTACCGATGTAAGGTAAACTGGTCAATAATTCCCTGATTTCTCTCTCCCTCCTCTCTTAAAAAGTGGAATTACATTGTCTACCCTCCAGTCCACAGTAACTGATCCAGAGTCGAGAGAACATTGAAAAATGATCACCAATGCATCCATGATATCTAGGGCCACCTCCTAGAGTACTCTGGGATGCAGACAATCAGGCCCTGGAGATTTATCCTCCTTCAGTCCCAACAGTTTACCTAACATAATTTTCTGATTAATGAGGATTCCCGTCAGTTCCTCCCTCCCACTAGATCCTTGGTCCCCTCGTATTTCCGGGAGATTGTTTGTGACTTCCTTAGTGAAGACAGAACCAAAGTACTTGTTTAACTGTTCTGCCATTTCCTTGTTTCCCATTATAACTTCACATGTCCCTGACTGTGAGGGACCTACATTCATCTTCACTAATCTTTTCCTTTTTATATACATATAGAAACTTTTACTGTCCGTTTTTATATTTCCCGCAAGCTTTTTCATGCTCTTTCCCCCCCTCTTAATTAACCCCTTTGTGCTCCTCTGTTGAGTTCTATATTTCTCCCAGTGCTCTGGTTTGCCGCTTCTTCTGCCCAATGTATATGCCTCTTCCTTGGCTTTAACATTAACCTTGACTTCCCTCGTCAGCCACAGTTGAGCTGCCTTGTTTCCATGTATATGACTCTGACTCTAGATGTGAGGTGCTACAGCTTGGGTCAAATGTAAGGGGAATGTATTCAGTTAATGGACAGATCCTTAACAGTATTTAACAGGCCTTTAACATATTTGGGTCCAAATCTGTAGCTCCCTGAAAGTGGCAACACATGTTGATAACATGGTGACAAAGGCTTATGGTATATTTGCATTCAATGGTTGGGGCATTGAGTATAATAGTCAGGAAGTCATTATGCTGCTTTATTGGACTTTGCAGAGGCATTTGGAGCATTACAGAATGGTTGTTGAGGCTTTGGAGAATGGAGGAGATTTACCAGACTACTACATGGATTAGAGGGTGTTAGCTATAAGAAGAGTAGGCACAAGGAACTGCAGGTGCTGGATCCTGAGCAAAAAACAAAAAATGCTGGAGTAACACAGTGGACCAGGCAGTATCTCTGGAGAAATTGAAAGGCCATGTTTCAGTGCGGGATCCTTCTTCAGAATGTAGTAGAGGGGGAAAAGCTAGAAGAGCGGTGTGGGCTGCACCATGCCAGGATGGTGATAGCAGATGAGGAGTTCATTGGCAGTTGGGCGGTGGCATTAACTTATTGTAAATGTGCTGCAAAACAGTCGTCTAATCTACACTTAGTCTTGCTACCATAAAGGAGGTTACATCAGAAGCACTGAATGTAGTAGGTGCATGGGAACTTCTGTCTCTCCTGGAAGTGTTGCTAGCCTTCCGGGATAGATGTGATGGAGCAGATGAAGGGACAGAAAGTGGTGGGGATAGGCGGATGTTTACCTCCAATCCAAGGAGATAGCTGTATGGATAGATAATTGGCATCATGGAAGGAAACAGCGGATGGTGGTGGAAGGTTGCTTTCCAGACTGGAGGCCTGTGACTAGTGGTGTGTATCAGGCTCTGGTGCTGGGCCCTTTGCTAGTTGTCATCAATATCAATGAATTGGGTAAGAACTCACAAGGCATATTAGCAAGTTTGCCGATTAAACTAAATTGGGTGCTCATGTGAATTGTGAAGATGGTTGTCTAAATTTGCAGCATGGTCTTGATCAGTTGGTCGGGTGGGCTGAGGAATGGCTGATGTTGTGGGGAGTGTTGTAGAGCAGAGGGATCTAAGAGTGCAGGTGCAGAGTTCCTTGAAAGTGGCATCGTAGCTAGATAGTGAGGTCAAAATGGCTGTTGGCCCATTGGCCTTCATCAGTCAGAATATTGTATAGAAGGTGAGAGGCCATGTTACAGTTGTGTCAGGCATTGATGAGGGCACATTTATAATATTGTGTTCAGTTTTGGTCACCGTGTTATAGGGGAGATGCTGTCCAGCTGGAAAGGATGCAGAGAAGATTTACAAGATGTTGTCGGGACTTAACACAGAGAGTGGTGAGTATCTGGAATTCTCTGCCACAGAAGGTCGTTGAGGCCAGTTCATTGGCTATATTTAAGAGGGAGTTAGATGTGGCCCTTGTGGCTAAAGGGATCAGGGGGTATGGAGAGAAGGCAGGTACAGGATACTGAGTTGGATGATCAGCCATGATCATATTGACTGGCGGTGCAGGCTCGAAGGGCCAAATGGCCTACTCCTGCACCTATTTTCTATGTTTCTATGTTAAGGGCCTGAGATATAGGGAGAGGTGAAGAGGTGAAGGAATATGGTGATTGTGTTGGGGTGGTGCATTTATTTCAATGCAAGAGGTATAGTGGAGAAAGCAGATGAACTTAGTCTGGTGCAATGCTCACGTCTATCTGGCCATTGTGGAAATGTGTTTGTGAAAGGGACACAACTGGTAGATAAGTGTTCTGGGTTTTCACAGTTTCAGTGATCAAGAGGGGGGCAAAAGAGGTGGAGAGGTTGTGCTACATATCAGGGAGATTATCACGGCTGTCCTCAGGTAGGACAGACTGCAAGTACATCCACTGAGACAATATAATATGGCTGGAGCTTAGAAATAAGAAGCATCGGCACTCTGATAGGATTGTACTGCAGGCCCCCCAATCACAAGTGAGAGAAATAGGAACAGATATGTAGACCGAAAGATGCCAAAGCAGCATGGTTACCTTAGTGGGTGACTTTAACTTCCCCAATATTGACTGGCAATTGCTCAGTGCCAAAGGCTTAGATAGGCAGGATTTGTGAGATGTATCCAAAAGGGTTTCTTGAAATAGTAAGTAAATAGTCCAACCCAAGAAGGGAACATACTGGCCCGGTGTTGGGATACGAGTCTGGTCAGGTGACTGGCGTTTCACTGGAAGAGCATTTTAGGGTTATTGATCACATCTCTAACACATCCGAAAATGGAAAGAGTATGGCAGAACTGCAAACCTACCAAGACATGGCCGTCCACCTAAACTGACTGGCCGGGCAAGGAGAGCATTGATCAGAGAAGCAGCCAAGCAGAGATCCACAGCTCAGGTGGGAGAATCTGTCCACAGGACAACTATTAGTCGTGCACTCCACAAATCGGGCCTTTATGGAAGAGTGGCAAGAAGAAAGCCATTGTTGAAACAAAGCCATAAGAAGTCCCGTTTGCAGTTTGCTACAAGCCATGTGGGGGACACAGCAAACATGTGGAGGAAGGTGTTCTGGTCTGATGAGACCAAAATTGAAGTTTTTGGCCTAAATGCAAAACGCTATGTGTGGCGGAAAACTAACCCTGCACATCACCCTGAACACACCATCCCCACTGTGAAACATGGTGGTGGCAGCATCATGCGGTGGGGATGCTTTTCTTCAGCAGGGACAGGGAAGCTGGTCAGAGTTGATGGGAAGATGGATGGAGCCAAATACAGGGCAATCTTGGACGAAAACCTGTTAGAGTCTGCAAAAGACTTGAGACTGGGGCAGAGGTTCACCTTCCAGCAGGACAACAACCCTAAACATACAGCCAGAGCTACAATGGAATGGTTTAGATCAAAGCATATTCATGTGTTAGAATGGCCCAATCAAAGTCCAGACCTAAATCCAATTGAGAATTTCTGACAAGACTTGAAAATTGCTGTTCACAGACGCTCTCCATCCAATCTGACTGAGCTTGAGCTATTTTGCAAAGAAGATTGGGCAGAGATTTCAGTCTCTAGATGTGCAAATCTGGTAGAGACATACCCCAAAAAGACTTGCAGCTGTAATTGCAGCGAAAGATGGTTCTACAAAGTATTGACTCAGGGGGGCTGAATACTTTTGCACGCAACACTTTTCAGTTTTTTTATTTGTAATAAAATTTGGAAACCATGTATCATTTTCCTTCCACTTCACAATTATGCTCCACGTTGTATTGGTCTATCCCATAAAATCCCAATAAAATACATTTACGTTTGTGGTTGTAACGTGACAAAATGTGGAAAAGTTCAAGGGGTATGAATACTTTTGCAAGCCACTGTATAGGAGAGGTACTAAACAACTAATTTGTCTCTGATTTCCCCAAAGAGGGGGAAATGGAGGACAATGAGATCAGTGTGGAGAACATTAATATGCAAGGGCAGTTTCAGATTAAAAAGGAGATGTTCGGCCTCTTGAAAATAATTAAAGGGGGTAATTGCACAGGACCCAATGGGACGCCCCAGGTTATTAAGGCAAGAGCAGAAATTGTAGGCCCCTTGATGAAGATCTTTGCATCTTTGCTAGCCACAGTCAAGGACCTGGGGGACTGGAGAGTTGCTAAAGTTGTTATTTTATGTTAGAAGAGAAGTACGGAGAATCTAGGGAATTAGAGGCTAGTGAGCCTTACGAGTGGAGCAATGCTACTAGAGAGAGTACTTCAGGAAAGGATTTACTCCTATTTGGAGGAGAATTAGTTAATTAGGGATAGGTAGCATGGCTTTATACGAGGTGACAAAGGTGATCACTGAAGGGCCTGTCCCACTTGGGCCGTCATTTACGCGACAGGCCGGTAGTGACTGACGCGCTGTTAGGTACTCCCCCCCCCTCTGGTGAAGGCTATGTACTTAACTCTTCTGTTTCTCTCCTGAGTGCTGGCCCCGTGGCTGGGAGTCAGGAATCAAGGGGTTAAGGACTCCTGTACCCGAGCTGGCCAAGCTGCGTCAGGTGACGGGTGACTCATCGGAAGCTTAAATACCAGAATATCCCAGAATTCTCTCTCTCTTCATCGACCCTGGCTCGGGAGCAGGTTGCTGGTGTGAGCTGCAGGAGGCTGGCCACATGGCATAGAACTTTGTGTTTTATTAGCTACATTTGTCAATTAATATTGAATTGGGGCAGATAAGGGCTGACCTGAGGGTTTTCGTGTATTTTGTTTAAGGGATATTTCCATTTGGGCAGGTTAGAGACTCTAGTTCGACGGCCCATTGCGAGGCTGGCTGGAGCACTGTTACCTTTGTTTATTAGTGTATTCTTGTCCTTGTCTGGGTTGTTTGAATCAGGTTTGAGTTTTAATTAAATAAAAGACTATTTTCTTGAAATTGAGCCTGGTTTTTGACTATGTTATGCGACTCTGAAGTACCTGCATTCGGGAGTCGTAACAAGCGCGATGGTCCCGCGAGAGTTGCGCGTGTCATCATGTGTCAGCACAGCCCTCTGGAGCGCGTGACGTCATTTGAAAATAGACACAAAATGCAAGAGTAACTCAGCGGGACCGGCAGCATCTCTGGAGAGAAAGAATGGAAGATGTTTCGGGTCGAGATTCTTCTTCGGTCTGAAAGAAGGGTCTTGACCAAAACGTCACCCATTGCTTCTTTCCAGAGATGCTGCAGGTTTGGCTGAGTTACTCCAGCATTTTGTGTCTATCTTCAATTTTCTTGGCCCCGCTCTTTTTTTTTTTTTTTTTACAAATGCTTTTATTCAAACCAACAAATACAAAACAGTAACACGATCAGAGAATGCCTATATTGGCATTTACAAAGAAAGTTCTCAAATTAAAATATTATCATCTTTGTCAATAATATATTCGACCTCCTGCGGAGACCAGCGTTCACGGAAAGCCTCCACAGTCCCCGTGGACACCGCGTGTTCCCTCTCTAGGGACACGCGGGCACGGACGTAACCCCGGAAGAGGGGCAGGCAGCCGACTGCTGTGCGGCCGTCGACTGCCCGCTGCCTGGACCCGCGAATGGCCATCTTGGCCAGGCCCAGGAGCAGACCGACAGGGAGACCCCCTACTCCTCCCGACCCTCCCCCCTCTGCACCGGGTGCCCAAAAATCAATAGCGTCGGACTAAAGTGGAGCCCAAACCTTGAGGAGCAGTCCCCTTCAGAATACTCGAACAAGGGCTGCAACCTCTCACACTCCATGTAGACATGGGAACAACGGTCTCCTCCTCCTCGCCGCAAAAGTGACAAGGCGGCGGACGAGTCCGTGAACCGGCTCAAGTACCTGTTACAGGCCACACCTTTGTGCAACACTCTCCACCCCAGGTCCCCGATGTAGAGGGGGAGGACTCCCTTATAGATAGACTTCCACTGAGGACCTCTCCCCTCGTCAGGTGGTAACACGGACCGCCAGGGCGTGTCTGGACGGGGAAGACGAGGGCGAGGAAGTGGAGAGTGTGCAAGAGCAAGCCTGTACAACACGCGCCTCTCTGCATCACGGAACGGCACGCTGGGCATCTCGGAAAGGCGGCTCATGTTGCGTGGGGGCGGCTCTCGGGGAGGGACCCGGGCCATGGGTCCCATGAACAATTCCGATGGAGCGGGGGTAAGCTCATCCGGAATCGCTCCACGCACACGCCTTTCCTCAACACCCCCATCACAGCCACAACACCCCCCTCCCCCTGAGGAGCAGCGCCCTGGCTGAAGGTGACCAAATTCCTGGCCTTCAGGAGGTCACGGTAAAAGCCAGGCAACTCCCGCCGAGCACGTCGACTCATACCCGCTACTTTTTTTTTTTTTTTTTTTAACAAATGCTTTTATTTAAATCAACAAGTACAAAACATTAAAACAATCAGAAAATGCCTATATTTGGCATTTTACAAACAAAGTTTCAAATTAAAATATTATCATTTTTATCTATAATGCCTTCGACCTCCCTCGGTGACCAGCGTTCGCGGAAAGCCTCCACAGTCCCCGTGGACACCGCGTGTTCCCTCTCTAGGGACACGCGGGCACGGACGTAACCCCGGAAGAGGGGCAGGCAGCCGACTGCTGTGCGGCCGTCGACTGCCCGCTGCCTGGAACCCGCGAATGGCCATCTTGGCCAGGCCCAGGAGCAAACCGACAGGGAGACCCCCTCCTCCCTCCCGACCCCTCCCCCCTCTGATACCGGGTGCCCAAAAATAAATAGGTTGGACTAAAATGGAGCCAAAACTTGAGGAGCAGCCCCTTCAGATACTCGAACAAGGGCTGCAACCTCTCACACTCCATGTAGACATGGAACACGTCTCCTCCTCGCCGCAAAAGTGACAGGCATTGCGGACGAGTCCGTGAACCGGCTCAAGTACCTGTTGCATGCCACGGCTTTGTGCCAACACTCTCCACCCCAGGTCCCTCCCCGATGTAAAGGGGGAGGACTCCCTTATAGAGAGACCTCCACTGAGGACCTTTCCCCTCGTCAGGTGGTAACACGGGACCGCCAGGGCGTGTCTGGACGGAAGACGAGGGCGAGGAAGTGGAGAGTGTGCAAGAGCAACCTGTACAACACGCGCCTCTCCGCATCACGGAACGGCACGCTGGGCATCTCGAAAGGCGGCTCTGTTGCGTGGGGCCGGCTCTCGGGGAGGGAGCCGGGCCATGGGTCCCATGAACAATTCCGATGGAGCGGGGGTAAGCTCATACCGGAATCGCTACCACGCACACGCCTCTCCTCAACACCCCCCGTCACAAGCCACAACACCCCCCTCCCCCTGAGGAGCAGCGCCCTGGCTGAAAGGTGACCAAATTCCTGGCCTTCAGGAGGTCACGGTAAAAGCCAGGCAACTCCCGCCGAGCGCGTCGACTCATAACCCGCTACTGGGAGCTTTGAGCCCTCCTGAAGGCAGCGCCCCTGGCGGAAAAAAAGTACGTGGCCAGCACGTGCCATTTAGGAGGGTAGTCTGAGTAGACGTATCTCCGCAGGGTCCTCAGTCGGAGAGCCGCCACCTGGGTACGAACACAGACCAGCGCCTGACCACCCTCCTCCAACGGGAGACTCAGAACCCCCGCAGAGAGACCCAGTGGTTCCTCTCACCCCAGAAGAAGTTGACCAATCTCCTCTGTATCCTGATTATAAATAAAGAGGACGGGAACCATAGTGGCCAGCCGGTACCCACAGCATAGAGGCCACCAGCTGGTTTATAACTACAGCCCTGCCCCGGTAAGAGAAGCACACCAAGGAGGCCGACCAACGTCCCAGCCGGAGCGACCACTTTTCGCCTCCAGCTCCTGCCCAGTTCGCCGGCCACGCCCCCTCAGTGGGACTCAGGTAGACCCCCAGATAGAGGAGGTGCGTGGTGCTCCACGCAAAACCTGCCATCTCCTCCGGCAGGGAGTCCACCTCCCACTGACCCACCAAGAGACCAGAACATTTCCCCCAGTTGATCTTGGCGGAGGATGCAGCTGAGAAAACCTGCTGGCACTCACGCATCCTCCGCAGGTCAACAGGGTCGGTGAACATCAAAATGACATCATCGGGTAGGCCGAGAGAACCACCTCCATCCCCGGCCCCCGGCAACACCAGGCCCGTCAACCCGCCCCGGAGAAGGCACAGGAAAGGCTCTACACAGGATGGAATACAGCTGACCGGACATGGTACATACCTGACGAACCCCCCTCCCCAAAGGGAAAATGGGGGCCAATAAAGAGCCGTTGACCTTAACAAGGCACTCTGCAGCAGTGTATAAAAGTCGGACCCAGGACACAAAATGCCGGTCCAAATCCGAACGCCCTGCAGCAGTCCCGAGAATGTATTCGTGCTCCACCCTGTCGAACGCCTTCACACCTGGTCGAGGGAGAGATAGGCGACTGACTGTCCAGCCCCCTGGGACAGATGGATCAGGTCCCGGAGCAGATGGAATATTGTCCTGGATGGACCGGACCCGGGACGGTGTAAGACTGGTCAGGGTGGTATCACCTGGGACAGCACGGGACCCAGGCGATTCGCCAATGCCCGTGCTAAAACTTTATAGTCTGTGCTGAGGAGAGAGACCGGGCGCCAGTTCTTCAAAGGCGGAGATCGCCCCTTCTTAGGCAACAGGACAACTACTGCCCTGCGCCATGAGAAGAGCATCTCCCGGTCGCCAGGGGCTCTCCCCCAGGACCTTCATATAGTCACCCCCCAGGACATCCCAGAAGGCATATCTAAGGTACTCCACAGTCAGTCCATCCAGCCCTGGAGACTTGCCCCCCCTGAGCTGGTGCAAAGGCACCCGTCAACTCCTCCAGAGTTAGGGATCATCCAGGTGTTTCAGCAACCACATCATTGCACACAGCGGGTAAGCCCTCCCACAGGACCTCTTGCGCCTCCGCATTTCGATGTTGCCTGCCGAGAACAGAGTCCTGTAGAAGACCGAACCGAGGCACCAATGCGCTCTGGATCCGTGACAGAGGAGCCATCATCCGCAAGCAACTCTACAAGCCTACCTTGGGCTCCTCGCCCCTTCTCCAGAGAAAAAGAAAAAGGGGGAGGCTCGGTCCAGATCGTGCAACATCTGGACTCGCGACCTCACATACGCGCCCCGGGACCTCCTAAGCTGCAAGTCCCTCAGTGCTCCCTTCTTCTCCTGTAACTCCTCCCACTCACACGAAGCCCCACCAGTCTGATCCAGACGAGCCTCTGAGTCAAGCAACTCCCTCTCAAGCCGTCCGATCTCGGAGTCCCACCCCTTGGTCGACCCCCTCGCATAGTCCTGACAAAACAGACGGACGTAGGCCTTCCCCACGTCCCACCACTGCCTTAGGGAAAGGAAACGCCCCTGCCTCTCCTCTCCACCTCGCCCAGAACTGCCTGAAGGAATCCTGGAATCGGCGATCCTCCAGCAGCTGCTATTAAAATGCCAGTACGCGGACCCAGCCCGTGTTGCGCGTCGGGATAAAATCCACTCCACCAGGCAATGGTCCGAGCATGGCGCCGGCCGCATGGAGGCCGCCGAAAACACAGGAGACATAGGCCCTTGGACACGTTATAAACGGTCAATACGGGAACCACCACCCTCAAACCTGTACGAGAAGGCGTTAGAGTCAGGATGGAATTCCGCCAAGCATCATACCCAGCTCAAAAGAGTCCACCATCTCCCTTAAAGACTTTACTCCAGCCGGGTCACGCTGAACGCCAGAGCGATCTCTCACCTCGAGGGTACAATTAAAATCTCCCCAAGGAAAACACACTCCCCACGGTCGATAGTGTTCAACAACGTGGTCACTTACCCTTGTTAAGCGCGTCTGCATTGCGCCGATCTTGGGAGCGTACACATTAATGAAGTGTAATGGCACGCCATCCAAACGCACGGCCAGATACAGCAAACAGCCCGGTACAATGTCCTGCACTCTGAGGATCTCCGGTTGGAAAGACGGGGCCAACAGGAATGCCACTCCCACTCGAATTGGAGCTGAGATGGCTCATTTAGACCCCCCCTTCCCACTCCAGGAGCCAGGTGGGTTCATCACTAGCCACAGTGTGTGTTTCCTGCAGGAAGCTCACCGCGTACCCCCCGTCCCTGAGCACTGAGAGATGGTGATACCTACGGAGAGACCCCCTGCCCCCATTGATATTAAGGCTGGCTATAGTGAGCTTCATTTTGAGTGTACACTGGATCTTTTACCAGCCCCCAGTGAAGGAGTGGAGCCTCCCCTAGCCTTCTGCCCTCTCTTTAGGGCCTTAAAAAGCTCTTGGAACTGGCGCCGCTCATTCCGTATTAGCCCCGCCTCATTCCCCTTCTTCTGAAGGATGGCATAAATGGACCGCATGGGCACCCTCAGGTCCGACCAGCGGTCGACAGCCAAATCCACCTTGTTCCTACTCCCTCTCGTATCCTTTAAGAACTTCCGAAGTTCCCAGACTTCGACAAGTCGCGACACGGGGACGCGGGTGGGGCAATCCGTCAACGCACTGTCGACGGACTCCGCGTACCCCTCCTCCTCGCACTCAATGTCCGAGCCCGAGTCCGGAAGGTTTGCTACTCTCAGCCACCTCGCTCACCTCTCCTTGTGAGGTGGGCGTTCCAGCCACATCACACGGTCCCTCCTCTGTCACCTTCCCACCCCCAGGATCAGTGACAGGGGCAGGTACCGGTGCCTCTGACTGCGGCAAGCTATCTGCTAATTGGCCAGTCTCCTGCACTCTCCCACCGCCTTCTGTAACCGGATTGGGAACAGTGAAGTCGGAGCAAGTCTCCGGGCCTTGCTGTAAGCGGGCCTGCCTAGAGTCCGACCGAAGGACACGATCCGAAACGACCTTGCCCTCCTCCGCGCCCAGGCTACCTGCCCCAACACCATCACCCCGAGAGTCCCCTTCCCCCACCACCAGGTGAATCACCTCACTGTGACCCTCAGGGGCCGATGTTATTGAAGTCCCCCCTGCTCCCTCGACCAGTGGACATCACACCCCTCATCTGGGCTTACAGCCTCAACGAGGAGCTCAGACTGGGGACCCTCCCCCTCACCCAAGTCCCCCTCTTCAGGCTGCCCCTGGTCATCCTCTAAGCTAGCAGACGCACTCTCTGGGGGAACAGCCCCCAAGGGTAATGTATCGCCACTCTCAGGTGTTCCCTGCACTACAGAGGCATCCTCCCCCTCAGAGGAAGAGTGCCCTGGGTCCCCCCCCCTCAACAGGAGGGGAAGGCCCCCCTTCAGGTTGCTCCTGAACTTCAGGGCCCTTCTCTATATCGGAGGACCCATGTCTCCTCCTCTTTGAACCACTGGCGTGCGGTGACACAGTGATCTCCATTGCGGAAGCCTCTACCTCCACACTACCGTCTACTTGTTCAACCTCTCCAGCCCCCCGTTGGACCCTAGGCCCCTTATGCTTCCCTGGGCCGGGTTCAGAGGCGAGCACAATTTTATACGCTGCCAGGGGTCCCGCTTGGAGGTGGTCTTCTTCCTGGGGCCCGCCCTTCTTCTTTTTCTTGACTTTCCTCCCCCGCTGACGCTCCCAACCGTCCCTGTCCACCCCACGCACTTCACCCGCAACCACCGCCGCAGGTAGGGGACATGAGGGTGGTGGGGGGATGGGGGGTGGAGGTAGGGGAATAGAGCCTTCACGGGCTACAGTGGTAGAACCAGCAGCCCCAGATGGGCCAGCAGTGCTCTCCCGGGCCACCGTGGTGGAAGTGGCAGCCCGGGTCCTGGGACAATTCCTGCGAAAATGCCCCACCTTTTTGCAAGCGTGACAACGCACTTGGCCCGCGTTCCAAAACACGCGATAGGAGAAATCATCCACCTCCACATCAAAACTCCCCTCCGTGTCCGTCCCCTGTGCCATCTGTATATACACACGACGCTTGAACGTATATATATATGCTGCATCTCAGGATCATCAAACCTATACAACAATTTGGTGAGCCCCGACCGCACCTCCCCCAGCTTCCTTACATGTGGGAGCAGGAGCGCATCCGGAACAAAAGTGGGAACGTTGGACAGAATGACCGGCAGCACGGGACCCCCCCATGGGTCCACACCCCGCCGCAAAATTTCCCACCCGCTGTTATGCCCCTTTCCAGAGCCAGAGCCACCGCCTGTTGAGTCTTCAGTAGAACAACCACCTTCCCACTGACCACCGCGCCCGAGACTATGGCTTTCTTGCCAACAGTCTCACCCAGCGCATCTAGAAAGGCCTTGAAGGGCAGGTTGCTCTGCATGTACATTTTTTACCCCATGTGTGCACCCCATCAACTCATGGCCCTCAGTCTCGGGGACTGCCGACCGTGCGACAGCTGCATAACTCTGAGGGGTCGCCATCTTTAGGGCGCGGCACAACACACAGTATCCGTCCTTTTTAAATCAAAGCAGTCTTTCTGCTGTTGCTGCACCTCCACTCTTTTGCAACAGTTTAATGAGTCTTGTGAAGGCTTTCTTGGCAAAGCAACAGAAACAGTCTCCTCCTGATAAGATAGGAATGTCCGTGTCAATCCTCCCGCAGTCAAAAATGGAGCTTCCGGAGGCTTCTTCCCCAGGTCTCCGTCGCCTCCCCGGCTTCAACGAAATCCAAGGCACTGTTGCCGCACTTACCCAGCACACCTGGACCGGGCAAGTCGGTGTAGGAGGGAGCTTTCCGATGTTATTAACTTCAAACACCGCTCCAGACTCAGCTCCCACCAGCTCAAGTGAATCTTGGCCTTCCGCCAGCCACTGCAGCTCCTACGACTTTCCAGATACACACAGACAAACCTTACTAATTAGAGGACTCTTTGAACAAAGAAAGCCTCTGCAGTCCGACAAAGCTCTGAACTGCAAAGTCTGACTGCTTTTGTTCCTCCCCACCTTCCGAAAAGTTCATCAAATCCTCCCCGCCAGCAGCACAGCTCCGCTCCTGGCCCGCTCTGGGAGCAGGAGTTGGGGCGGATCCGGATCCGCAACGGCCGTGAGCCCCAGACGAGCTTGGTGATTGTTTGCCTGCTTCTGCTGCTGTTGGAGATGAGACGTTGCGCCGTGCCAGGGTCTTGGGCTGTCCCACTTTGGCTGTCAGTTAAGCGTCAGGCAGATGGCGAGTGAAGATTTCGTTCAGGACGAAGTCCACACTCCTCCACACCGCTCCACGCACCTGTTCCCGCGCTACCCACACGCTACCTACATGCTACCCACACGCTACCCACATGCTAGCAGGTCGCGTAAATGGTGCGCGAAAGACAGCCAAGTGGGACAGTCCCTTAATGGCATGACCGTCAACAGCCTTAATATGCAGAGGGACCTTGGGGTCCAAGTCCACTCTTCCCTGAAAGTGGCAGCACATGTAGATAGAGTTGTAAAGAAGTAATTTGTTATGCTTGCCTTCTCAGGTCAGGGCATTGAGCATAAGAGTCAGCATGTCATGAGGCAGCTTTATTGGACTTTTAACTTGGAATTTTGCATATAATTCTGGTTACCCCATTACAGGCTTTGGAAAAGGTGCGGATGGGGTGTACCAGAATGTTGAGTGGATCAGGGGATTTTAATTATTGGGAGCATTTGGACAGACTTGGATTGTTTTATCCGGAATGCCAGAGGCTATGGGGAGAGCTGATAGAATTACATAATAGTATGAGAGGCATTGACAGGAAAGACAGCCAGACCCTGTATGGAGAAATTAAATATTAATGGGCATACGTTCAGCATGCGAGGGGCCAGGTTTGAAGGAGACGTGTGGGCCAACATTTTTACATTGAGAGTGGTGAGAGCTTGCAATGTACTGCCAGGGTTGGTGGTTGAGGCAGATATGAGAGAGGCATATCAGAAAGGCAAATCTAGCATGCCTGATCTGCTGACAGTTTTGTGATGTGTTAGATTGTTTCTGAGACTGATTTCCATGTGTTTTTCTTCTCTTACAGCAAAACAGTGAGGGATTTGTTAAAGGAGAAGCTCGATCAGCTTCAGTGTCACTTCACGTGGGGCCCACAGAAGGAGACCACTGACCTGGATGATATGATGTACAGATTACAAGATTCTATAGATCTGAATTTGAAGTATAAGGCCAGGTCCTACAACCAACTCGCTTTCATAAACTGCCTGCAAGGCAACAGTGAGGAAGCTATTCAAAACTTAAAGGAAGCTGAAAGGATTCTGAGGGAGAACCACAAAGATGCATTTGAAAGAAGAAGCATCATCACCTATGGAAACTATGCCTGGGTGCATTACCACATGGGACAACTGGCCAAGGCCCAGTCCTACCTCAACAAGCTGGAGATGATCTGTAAACCGCTCACTGATGGTCCTCGCTATACAGCAATGATACCTGAAGTGTATGGGGAGAAGGGATGGTCATTGTTGAGATCAGCAGCTCTATATTATGAGGAGGCTGTGGAATGTTTTGAGAAAGCTCTGGAGGAAGATCCTGACAATACAGAATGGATCATGGGCTATGCAACTGTTCTGTATCGCCTGGAATCAATGCCAGAGAAATGCAAAAGTAGTCAAAGCATGAATCATCTGCGACGTGTTCTGGAGCTTGATCCAGATGAATCTTTGGCCATGGTGATGTTGGCCCTAAAACTGCAACAGATCAAGCAAAAGAAGGAAGCAAATGAATTAGTTGAACGAGCCTTACAGAAAAGCCCTGATGTTCCGAAAGTGCTTCGCAATGCTGCAAAATTTTACAGACTAGAACAAGCTGTGGAAAAGGCAATTGAGCTGCTGGAAAAAGCGTTAGGAATCACTCCAATGAACAGTGTCCTTCACGACCAAATAGGTATGTGCTATAGAGTGCAACTACTTGAACTGTTCAAAAATCCATTGTGCTCTGATCCACAATATCCTGAATTTCAACAGAAAATGTTGTTGATCAATCATTGCAAGCATCATTTTGGAAAGGCATTTGAACATCGCCCAAAGACTGCTACTAAATCACAACTAGATTATGCAGACATCTGTATAAGAAATGGAGAGCATTCTGAAGCAGCAGAGGTCTACAGCAAACTGCTGAAGCTGGAGGGCATTCGTCCAGAAAATATGCAGAAAATATATTTACAGGCTGGCATATTTGAAATGTACCGGAGAAAGTCTGATTCAAATGCTGTCAACTTGTTCCAGAAAGGTCTGAAGATTAAAAATAACACAAATGACTGGAAATTGTGTTATAAACATTTGGACAAGTGGGTAAACAGGAAGCTTTGCAGGGATGCTCATGACAGCAAGGCCCTTGGTGTCAAAGGATTTCTGCATCAGATGGATGGGCACAAGTCTGAAGCTATTGAAGACTTTGAAAAGGCTTTGGAATTTGATCCCAGCAATGTAGAATATCTCAGTGCTCTTTGTGAATTACGTCTTTCGTTTGAAGAGCATCATGAACTCTGAAAGCTGCAATAATTTCATCTGAGCCGAGAAAAGAATGAGTGAGGTGTTTGTTTCACCAATTATATTCTGTTCTCACCTTCTCTAAATGGGAACTGTACTCATGAAGGTGTCATTTTTAAAGATGACCTTGTTGTAATACTATCTAACCTATGTGATTCTTAGAAGAATAATAACACTTTTGCTTCATAGAAACATAGAAAATAGGTGCAGGAGTAGGTCATTCGGCTGTTCGTCCAAAATCAGTGCCCTGTTCCGGCTTTTCCCCCATATTCCTTCATTCTCCTTGCCTGAAGAACTAAATCTAACACTCTCTTGAAAATATCCAGTGAATTGGCCTCCACTGCCTTCTGTGGCAGAGAATTCCACAGATTCACAACTCTCTGCGTGAAAACGTTTTTCCTCATCTCAGTCCTAAATGGCCTACCCCTTATTCTTAAACTGTAAACCCTGGTTCTGGACACACCTAAGATCGGGAGCATTTTTCCTGCAACTACCCTGTCCAATCCTCTAAGAATTTTATATATTTCCATAAGATCCCCATTTTCAAATTTGCAGACGATACCACGATTTTGCCACAAAGCCTTCAACCTTCTTGTCTAAATAATTAATATACAACATGAAGAGTAGCGGCCCCAGCACCGACCCTTGCAGAACTCCACAGGTCATTTGCATCCAACCAGAAAAAGCCCCCTTTATTGCCACTCTGTGTCTCCTGCCTTCCAGCCAACCTGCTTTCCATGCTAGTATCTGCCCTTTGATACCGTGGGCTTTCATCTTCCTAAGCAGCCTAACGTGTGGCAACTTATCAAAGGCTTTCTAACAATCCAAGTAAACAACATCTACTGACTCTCCTTTGCACAGAGAGTGGTGAGTCTCTGGAACTCTCTGCCACAGAGGGTAGTTGAGGCCAGTTCATTGGCTATATTTAAGAGTGAGTTGGATGTGGCCCTTGTGGCTAAGGGGATCAGAGGGTATGGAGAGAAGGCAGGTACGGGATACTGAGTTGGATGATCAGCCATGATCATATTGAATGGCGGTGCAGGCTCGAAGGGCTGAATGGCCAACTCCTGCACCTAATTTCTATGTTTCTATGTTTCTATTTCTGTCCTGCTGTTTACTTCTTCAAAGATTTCCAGCAAATTTGACAAACAAGACCTCCTCACCACAAAGCCATGCTAACTTTGGTCTATTTTAGCGTGAACCTCTAACTACTCCATAACCTCATCCTTTATAATGGACTCTAAAATCTTACCAAGCACCAAAGTCAGACTAACCGGCCTATAGTTCCCAATTATCCCTTTTTGTGCAACGGGGTAATATTGGCAATTTTCCAATCATCTGGGACCACCTGACTAGTCATTCCTGAAATATCACTATCAATGCCTCCACAATCTCTAAAGCCACCTCTTTCAGAACCCTAGGGTGCAGACCATCTGGTCCAGGTGACTTATCCACCTTCAGCCCTTTCAGCTTTCCAACCACCCTAGTAATAGCAACTCCACTAACTTCCAACCACTGACTCTCTTGAATTTCAGGCACGTTGCTGGTGTCTTCCACTGTGAAGACTGATGCAAAAAAGTTATTAAACTCCTCTGCCATTTCTTTATTCCCCATTATCACTTTTCCTGCATCATTCTCCAGCGGTCCAATGTCCACTCTTGCCTCTTTCTTGCTCTATGTAACTGAAGAGACTCTTGCTATCCTCTTTTGTATTATTGGATAGCTTACCTTTGTATTTCATCTTTTCTCCCAGTATTGCCGTTTTAGTTACCCTCTGTTGTTAGAACCATAGAAACATAGAAAATAGGTGCAGGAGGAGGCCATATGACCCTTCGAGCCAGCACCGCCGTTGTGATCACGGCTGATCGTCCCCAATCAATAACCCGTGCCTGCCTTCTCCCCATATTGTGGTGTGGGCGGCGCAACCGACGTTGCAGTGGCCTCTACAGTCCATCTGTCATTTTTAAATCTTTGTCCTGTTGTATACTGTATAGTTTGTTGTGGTTTTTACAGTGGTTTGCAAAAGTATTCATACCCCTTGAACTTTTCCACATTTTGTCACGTTACAACCACAAACGTAAATGTATTTTATTGGGATTTTATGTGATCGACCAACACAAAGTGGTGCATAATTGTGAAGTGGAAGGAAAATGATACATGGTTTCCAAATTTTATTACAAATAAAAAACTGAAAAGTGTGGCGTGCAAAAGTATTCAGCCCCCCTGAGTCAATACTTTGTAGAACTACCTTTCGCTGCAATTACAGCTGCAAGTTTTTTGGGGTATGTCTCTACCAGCTTTGCACATCTAGAGACTGAAATTTGCCCATTCTTCTTTGCAAAATAGCTCAAGCTCAGTCAGATTGGATGGAGAGCGTCTGTGAACAGCAATTTTCAAGTCTTGCCAGAGATTCTCAATTGGATTTAGGTCTGGACTTTGATTGGGCCATTCTAACACATGAATATGCTTTGATCTAAACCATTCCATTGTAGCTCTGGCTGTATGTTTTGGTCTCATCAGACCAGAGTACCTTCCTCCACATGTTTGCTGTGTCCCCCACATGGCTTGTAGCAAACTGCAAACGGGACTTCTTATGGCTTTGTTTCAACAATGGCTTTCTTCTTGCCACTCTTCCATAAAGGCCCGATTTGTGGAGTGCACGACTAATAGTTGTCCTGTGGGCAGATTCTCCCACCTGAGCTGTGGATCTTTGCAACTCCTCCAGAGTTACCATGGGCCTCTTAGCTGCTTCTCTGATCAATGCTCTCCTTGCCTGGCCTGTCAGTTTAGGTGGACAGCCATGGTATGGTAGGTTTGCAGTTCTGCCATACTCTTTCCATTTTCAGATGATGAATTGAACAGTACTCCGTGAGATGTTCAAAGCTTGGGATATTTTTTTATAACATAACTCTGCTTTAAACTTCTACACAACTTTAACCCTGCAGGAACACCGTCCAAAGACTGCTATTAAATCACAACTAGATTATGCAGACATCTGTATAACAAATGGAGAGCATCCCGAAGCAGCAGAGGTCTACTGCAAACTGCTGAAGCTGGAGGGCATTCGTCCAGAAAATATGCAGAAAATATGTTTACAGGCTCGCACATTTGAAATGTACCGGAGAAAGTCTGTTTTAAATTTTTGGACAAGTGTGTAAACAGGAAGCTTTGCAGTGATGCACATGACTGCAAGGCCCTTGGTGTAAAAGGATTTTGAAAAGCAAAAACAAAATAACAAAAAAGTAATGATAAACATAACAGTGATATTGATACATAGGGATCAGGGTTACATTAATGGCAGGTATAACCTAAATACGAGTCCATTGTCAATATACACATTGAATATCGACCTCCCGGTCTCTATGTAAATATAGTTAAGTGTTTAAAAGATAACATATGTATAAAAACAAAAAGATAAAAAGAAAAAAAAGAAAAAAGAGAAAAAAAGAGAAAATACGAAAAAACAAAACCCCCCTAAGCTAAAGAAAAAAAAAAGAAAAACAGAATCTGGGCTGCAAGGAGTGTCAACAATTTAAGTCTTTGTTGGTCGTCAAGTCCGTTCCACCGTATACTAGTAAAAAATAAATTATTATAACAGTTGGACAGGGGACAGTTTATGTCGTATGAAAATGTTGAATAAATCGTCCCCAAGTCCTATCAAATTTAACCAAGGGTTCAACAATGCCACTCTTAATTTTTTCTAAATTTAAACATGATATTGTTCCAGAGTACCAACGGAGTGTGGTCGGAGGATTGGAATCTTTCCATTTAAATAAAATAGATCTTCTGGCAATTAATGTGATAAAAGCAATCAGCCGATGGGCGGGACGGGACAGATGGATAGAATCTAACATTGGTAGCCCAAAAATTGCAGTAATAGGGTGAGGTTGTAAATCAATACCTAAAACTACAGAAATAGTATCAGAAATGTATTTCCAATATTTTTCCAAAATTGGGCAGAACCAAAACATATGTCAATGAGGCCACTTCAGAATTACATCTGTCACAGGTAGGATTTATTTGACGATCAAAACAAGCTAACTTATCTTTTGACATATGAGCTCTGCAAACCACCTAGAATTGTATCAAAGTGTGTCTTGCACACATTGATGAAGTATTAACTAATTGCTTAACTATTAACTAATCCCACCACTGAAGTCAGGCTAACTGGTCTGTAATTCCCCGTTTTCTCCCTTGCTCCTTTTTTGAAAAGTGGGATAAATTAGCTATCCTCTAATCGACAGGAACTGATCCTGAATCTATTGAACATTGGAAAATGATCATCAATGCGTCCACTATTTCTTGAGCCACCTCCCTGAGGACCCTGGGATGCAAACCCTCAGGCCCAGGGGATTTATCAACCTTCAGTCCCATTAGCCTACCCAAAACTATTTTTTGCCTAATTATATTTTCTTTCAGTTCCTCTACTCCCTTAAATCCTCTGTCCTCCAGTACTTCTGGGAGATTGTTTGTGTCTTCCTTAGTGAAGACAGATCCGAAGTACCTGTTCAACTCTTCTGCCATTTCCTTATTCCCCATAATAATTTCACGCGTGTCTGCCTTCAAGGGACCCACATTTGACTTTGCTACTCTTTTTCCCTTAACATATCTAAAGAAGCTTTTACTTCCTTCATTATATTCATGGCCGGCTTCCCCTCGTACTTCATCTTTTCAGCCCGTATTGCCCGTTTTGTTTCCTTCTGTTGTCCTATGAAATTTTCCCAATCCTCTGGCTTCCGGCTACTCTTTGTTTATTTCATCCCTAATTTCTCTTGTCAGCCACGGTTGCCTCCTACTCCCCTTAGAATCTTTCTTCCTTTTTGGAATGAAATGATCCTGCGTCTTCCAGATTTTGCCCAGAAATTCCTGCCATTGCTGTTCCACCGTCATTTCTGCTCGGATCCCTTTCCAGTCTACCTTGGCCAACTCCTCCGTCATGCCTTCATAGTCCCCTTTGTTCAACTGCATCACTGCCACTTCTGATTTAACGTTCTCCTTCTCAAATTGCAGATTAAAACTAATCATATTATGATCACTACCTCCAAGTGGTTCCTTTACCACTAGTTCTCTTATCAAATATAGTTCATTGGACAACACTAAATCCAGAATTGCCTTTTCTCTGGTCAGCTCCATTACAAGCTGCTCTAAGAATCCATCTCGGAGGCATTCTACAAACTCTATTTCTTGAGGTCCTGAACCAACCTGATTTTCCCAGTCTACCTGCATATTGAAATCCCCCATCACCACAGTGGCATTACCTTTTTTTACATGCCAGTTTTAACTCCTGCTGCAACTTACACCCTACATCCGGGCTACTATTTGGGGGTCTGTAAATAACACCAATTAGCGTCTTCTTGCCTTTACAATTCCTCAACTCAATCCACAGTGACTCTACCTCATCAGTCCCTATGTCTTCCCTCGCAAGGGACTGAATTCCATCCCTCACCAGCAGAGCTGCCACCCCCTCCTCTGCCCACATGCCTGTCCTTTCTATAGGATGTATAACCTGAATATTAAGTTTCCATGTCCTCCTGCAGCCACGTCTCAGTAATCCCCACAATGTCATACCTCTAACTGAGCCTCGTTCATCTACTTTACTTCTTATACGACACGCATTCATATACAACATTTTTAATTCCTTACGCATCTCACCTTTCACATCTATCCCTATTACACTTGGCCCTAGTCTCCTATCCCTTTGTGAACTTTCCTTCCCGTTAATTCTGGGGTCATTAATTATCCCATTGCTCCCTTTCCCTTTAACTCCGTCCTTGACTATCCCATTAGACAACCCCCCCCCCCCCCCCCTCCCCTTATTTAGTTTAAAACCACCTGTGTCGCAATGGCAAACCTGCCTGCCAGAATGCTGGTCCCTCACCTGTTAAGGTGCAATCCGTCCCTTTTGTACAGTTCCCCCTTACTCCAAAACAGATCCAGGTGGTCTAAGAATCTAAATTCCTGCTCCCTGCACCAATTCCTCAGCCACACATTCAGGTCCTGTATCTCCCTGTTCCTGCTCGCGCCAGCACGAGGAACTGGAAGCAAACCGGAGATACATGTCCTGGAGTTTCTGCTTTTCAGCACTTTTCTGAATACAAATTGCCTTTATTGTCATTCAAACAGGTTTGAAGGGAATTTCGTTCCCTGCAGTCATAACAGTAAAATAAACATAACACACAATGAGCACAGTTTCACACAAACATCCATCACAGTGAATCTCCAAACACCTCCTCACTGTGATAGAAGGCAAAAGTCTTATCTCTTCTCTGTTCTTTGTTCTTCTCCCGCATCGAGGTGATCGAGGCTCTTGATGTTAAAGCCCCCGGCGGGCGATGGTAAGTCCCGCGGCCGATTAAGCCACACCGGGCGATGTAAGGCCCAGCGAAGGGCCGATTCAATCCCGCGATTCGGGGTGGGCGAAGTTGCCGCTGCGGGAGCTCCTGAAAATCGGTCCCCCACCAGGGACCTGCGAGCTCCCGATTCTACCTTCCACGGGGCCTGCGGCCGAGGCCTCCAAAGTTCCGCAGTCGGGTCGCCGCCACCTCAGCCTCCGAGTCAGCCAGCTCCGTGATGGTAAGTGAGTCCAATGGTAAGTGAGTAGGTGAGTCTGCAGGCCCTGCGACCGGAGCCATCAGGTCGATTCTGGTTGGAGGCCGCCAGCTCCACGATGTCAGTCCCCAGCAAAACGGAGACACGACAAGGAAAAGGTCACGTCTCCGTTCAAGGAAGAGATAAAAAAGTTTAAAAGTTTCCCACAACTCAACTAACCAAAAGAGCGGGACGCCTAAATGCAAACTGACCAAACGGGCGGGATGCCTAAAAGCCAACGAGCCGAAAAGCTGCGTCGCCTACAAGACAACTAACCAATTGGCCGCTCGGTTATCTAATTTGGTTATCTTAGCAACGCTGCCGCCAGTCAGCTTGTTTACGCAATGCAGGTCAACGTAATGACCCGCAAGTGGACTGATGGCGTTCTTCACGTAGTCACTCACGTGACTCCGAAGTAAAATCCCATTGAACATTCGCAGATTAATTCATTTTCACTGGGGAAAATATTCTTCTCTAATTATTATCATAACAGATTTGCAATACATTTTGAAAATCATAGGGGTAGAGAGATGTTACTTTGTAAGGGGATGAGAATAAATTCAGAAACCCAGCATTCATGGATTTATGAATATTGTTGATTTTCATATGTTCTGGTCTGCTGAATTTTATTGCTCTTTTAAAACAAAAATCGTGCAAATTGAGAGCTCATATAGAAAGAGAAATAATACTTGATGGCAATTAGAAAATGTATTTATTCAACATTCTGAATAAGGACATGACACAAAGGAGCTAGTGATTGACATCAGGAAGTATACCCACGTTTGCATTGACAGCGCCAAAGTAGAGATGGTTGAAAACTTCAAATTCCTAGGAGTCAACATCCTCCACAACTTCTCCTGGACCACCCATATTGAAGCATCCAAGAACGCACAGCAACACATCAACTTCCTTGGAAGGATGTTTGACATATCCAATACAACTCTCACCAACTGCTACAGATGCACAACAGAAAGCTTTTGATCAGGTTGTATCACAACATAGTTTGAGAACAGCTCCATCCAAGACCACAGGAAATTGCAGCGAATTGTGGACACAGCCCAGACCATCACACAAACCAATCTCCCTTCCATTTACTCCATTTATACCTCACGCTGCCTCGGCAAGGCCAGCAGCATGATCAAGGACGTGCCACATCCTGGCCACTCCCTCTTCTCCCCACTCCCATCAGGCAAAAGATATAGAAGTGTGAAAATGCACACCTCCAGATTTCTTCCAGGAACCGTTATCAAGCATCTGAACCATCCTACCACAACTAGAGAGCAGTCATGAACTACTATTTACCTATTGGAGACCCTTGGACTATCTTTGATCAGGCTTTGCTGGCTTTACCTTACCCTAAACGTTATTCCCTTGTCATGTATCTGTACACTGTGAATGGCTCAATTGTAATCGTGTTCTGTCTTTCTGCTGACAGGTTAGCACGCAACAAAAGCTATTCACTGTACCTCAGTGCACGTGACAATAAGCTAAACTGAACCAATGTGATTGGAGAAAATGCTTCGAATGTTATGAATCTCCAATTCAAGGGTGAGACCCATCCAATTATCTGTGCTACAAACTGACAAAGTAGCTTGATGAGGTAGTAGTCTTTCCATTTATCAGATGGGCTGAGCTCAAGAAAACCAGTTTTCTGTCATATTGTACATGTGTTCTTGATGCTGCCTTTTATCAAATGGTGATGCAGCCACATCAGTCTTTGTAACATATGGCTGATTCACTGGGTAAAATGGTCTTTGGTGAAGCACTGAGATGAATTTAAAAAAACCCTAGTCTTAATATGTATACTTGCTGGATATAGACTTCCATTGAGAATGAAAAGAGTATTCTGATATGAAGATATAATTAGTAAAGCCAAATATCAAAACGGTTAGCAAAGTAGAAAGTTAAACAAATAAATAGGATATGATTTTAAAAAGATGGATAAAATTGAGGAGTAAGTGTTTGATATGATCAATGTCAAGTGTGATGTGAATGTTGATTACACAGTGTGACAGTCTGAAGAAGGGTCTCGACCTGAAACATCACCCATTCCTTCTCTCCAGAGATGCTGCCTGTCCCGCTGAGTTACTCCAACATTTTGTGTCTATCTGCAATGTAAACCAGCATCTGCAGTTCCTTCCTACACTGCATTTTTAAATTATCTTGAATGCAGCAGAACTTGCCAAAGGGATCCACAGAAGCAGCATCAAAAATCACTGACACCTATTGATAGAAGGTCCCAGAACTGAAGAAGATTGGTCAACAACATTTAGTTTTAAGGACTGCTTAAAAGGAAAAAAGTTGCTTTATCAATGCAATTTGAGCAGAAAATGCAGTTTGTTAATGGGTCATGGAGAGAATCCCAACTTCCTATATCAATGACCATGACATTGCTGCCTCTAATGCTGCAAATCATCTGACAGTCTTCAGGTCTCCTCATTCTCACACAGAATATCAAAGACATTTTTGAGTTTTTTAACCTTACCTTCTATCTGCCAGCCAGCCAAATGAGATGTTTCCAACAATGTCCACAATGCCAAGGATTTTGGGAGTGGCGGCGCTGCCCTGGCAGCAGCGGCTCGCCTGCAGTCCGTCTGTTTTTCTTTTTTTGTTTTGTTTTTTTTGTTTTCTTGTCTTGTTTTAGTGTTAATTTGAGTTATTATGTAGTGTATGTGTGTGGGAGGGGTGGGAGAAACGTTTTTGGTCTCTTCCTTTTGGGGGGACGCGACTTTTCTTGCCGTATCCTCCATCTCCGTCTCCGTCTGCGCTGAGGCCTATCGCGGAGCTGGCGGCCTCCAACATTAACTGCAACCAACTCGAGGCTCCGGAGGCAGAGCCAGCCAGGATTTACCAGCGCGGGGCTGGCCGACTTCAGGGCTGTGGCGGGTTCCGGCGGCCCGACTCGGAGCTGTGGCGGCTTTCCGGCGGCGGTGGCGGCGGCAGCGACTTCGGAGGCCCGGCCGCGGGCCCAGGGGACGACATCGTCGGGAGCTCGCAGGTCACAGGTTGGTGACCTGTTTTTCCGGAGCTCCCGCGGCAACAGCTGTGTCCGCTGGACTGGAGGGCGGCAGCTTCGGCAGCTTCGACCGCCCCGGGCCGCGGATTTGAACCGGCCCGCTCGCGGAGCACGGTTCACCCGCGGGACTTATTTACATCACCCGGTGGGGTCACTACATCGGAGGCCCGGGTCACCTCAGCGCAGAGGAAGAGGAAGAACAAGAAGGGAAGAGACAAAGACAAGATTTTTGCCTTCCACCACAGTGAGGAGGTGTCTGGTGAACTCACTGTGGTGGATGTTAAATATGTGTTTATTGTGTGTTTTGTTATTTACTATATGTATGACTGCAGGCAACGAAATTTCGTTCAGACCACAAGGTCTGAATGACAATAAAGTTTTCCATGCATGAATTCCATGATTGATATTAAGAAGGCAGCTTGTTGCTGGCTGACTCCAGCACTAACTGCATATGGTACGAGATGCACAAACGGAGTACTGCAGCCATAGGCCATGAACAGCAGAGATAGGGCAAATACAAGGAAGTCCGGTGTCAAATACAAGGAAGTCCGAGGAAAGCATATTCTTTATGGGATGGGCAACAGATGCAGAGTTGCTTTGTATCTTTTTTGTTTCGAAGGAGGTTGGATCCACAGAATGAAAGGACAGTCGAGGATCTTCATACGACACTTCGTAGTTGCATTCCTCAGCTGCATTCTGTCCTTGGCCTTCTCCATTGGTAGAACTAGATAGATCCTCTGCAAGTGCAAGGGGTCGTAGTAAAGCACCACAGACACAAATATTAGCTACAAGGCCTCCGAGGGGGATGTGGGGGAGGGGTGTGTGTGTGGGGTAGGGGGTGGGTGTGGGGGGGGGGGGGGTGTGGAGGAGGGGGCGTGTGTGGGGTTGGGGGGGGGTGGGAGGGGGGGGTGTGGGGGAGGGGGGGGGTGTGCCGTGACATCAGAACAATGACATTCTCAGTTGCTGCACCTTAACAGGCCGGTTAAAGCAACAACACACAGATACATGTAAATGAATTGATTTAGTTTACTATTGCCACCTGAAGTGATTACAGGGAAAAGCTTTTGCTGCGTGCTATCTGGTAAATGCAAGCAAGCTGCTCACAAAGCACGCAGGGTTCGCATTTTCGTTGTACTGAAAATGTGCAATGACAATAAAGTTGAATCTAATCTAATCTAATCTAATCTAATCTAATCTAACAATGTACAGATAAAGGAGAACGGGCGCAACATATGGAAGTTAATGAAATGTTGGACTTAATAACAAAAGGATTTCAGTATGGGAGTAAGGAGGTTCTTCTGCAGTTCCTGTATCTAGGGCTCTGTTGAGATACTGGGGTATTGTGTACAGTTTTGGTCTCCTAATTTGAGGAAGGACATCCTTGTGTTTGAGGCAGTGCAGCGTAGATTCACGAATTGATCTCTGGGATGGCGGGACTGTCATATGAGGAAAGATTGAAAAGACTATGCTTGTATTCACTGGAGTTTAGAAGGATGAGGGGGCATCTTATAGAAACATATAAAATTATAAAAGGACTGGACAAGCTAGTTGCAGATAAAATGTTCCCATTGTTGGGTGAGTCCAGCACCAGGGGCCACAGTCTTAGAATAAAGGGGAGGTCATTTAAGACTGAGGTGAGAAAAAACTTTTTACCCAGAGAGTTGTGAATTTATGGAATTCCCTGCCACAGAGGGCAGTTGAAGCCAAATCACTGGATGGATTTAAGAGAGAGTTAGATAGAGCTCTAGGGGCTGGTGGAGTCAAGGGATATGGGAGAAGGCAGACACGGGTTATTGATAGTGGACGATCAGCCATGATCACAACGAATGGCGATGCTGGCTCGAAGGGCTGAATGGCCTCCTCCTGCACCTGTTTTCTATGTTTCTATATTTCTATACAACTGCAGAAGAACCTCTCTACACCTATACTAAAATACTCTTGTTTTGAAGGCCAACATTCCATTTGCTTTCTTCACTGCCTGATGTACCTGCACGTCAACTTTCAGTGACCGGTGTACAAGGACACCCAGGTCTCGCTGTACCTCCCCGTTACCTAACCGAACCCCATTGAAATAATGGTCTGAAGAAGGGTCTCGACCCGAAACATCGCCTATCTCCTTCGCTCCTTAGATGCTGCTGCACCCGCTGAGTTTCTCCAGCTTTTTGTGTACCCATTGAGATAATAATCTGCCCCCTTGCTTTTGCCACCAAAGTGGATAACCTCACATTTATCTATATTATACTGCATCTGCCACGCATCTGCCCACACACTCAACCTGTCCAGGTCACCCTGCAACCTCCAAACATCCTCTTCACAGTTCACACTGCCACCCAGCTTTGTATCATCCGCAAACTTGTTAGTGTTGCTCCTAATTCCCTCTTCCAAATCATTAATATATATGGTAAACAATTGCAGCCCCAACACCAAGCCTTGCGGCACTCCACTCGCCACTGCCTGCCATTCTGAAAAGGACCAGTTCACTCCTACTCTTTGCTTTCTGTGTGCCAACCAATTTTCTATCCACGTCAACATCCTACCCCCAATACCATGTGCTATAATTTTAGTCACCAGTCTCCCGTGCGGGACCTTATCAAAGGCTTTCTGAAAGTCTAGATACACTACATCCACTGGCTCCCCTACATCCATTTTAATTGTCACATCCTCAAAAAGTTCCAGAAGATTAGTCAAGCATGATTTTCCTTTCATAAATCCATGCTGACTTAGACTAATCCTTTTACTGCTATCCAAATGCCCCATTATTACCTCTTTAATAATTGACTCCAGCATCTTTCCCACCACCAAAGTCAGGATAACTGGTCTGTAATTCTCTGTTTTCTCTCACTCCTTTCTTGAAAAGTGGGATAACATTAGCTATCCTCCAATCCACAGGAACTGATCCTGAATCTATTGAACATTGGAAAATGATCACCAATGCGTCCAGAGCCACCACCCCGAGGACCCTGGGATGCAGACCATCAGGCCCCGGGGATTTATGCACCCGCTGAGTTTCTCCAGCACTTTTGTCTACCCGGGGATTTAACATCCTTCAGTCCCATTAGCCTACCCAATACCATTTCGCGCCTAATGAAAATTTCTGTCAGTTCCTCGACCCCCTTAGAACCTCTGTCCTCCAGTACATCTGGGAGTTTGTTTGTGTCTTCCTTAGTGAAGACAGATCCGAAGTACCTGTTCAACTCTTCTGCCATTTCCTTGTTCCCCATAATAATTTCACCCTTGTCTGCCTTCAAGGGACCCACATTTGACTTTGCTACTCTATTTCCTTTAACATAACTAAAGAAGCTTTTACTGTCTTTCGTTATATTCCTGGCCAGCTTCCCTTCGTACTTCATCTTTTCAACCCGTATTACTTGTTTTGTTTCCTTCTGTTGTCCTATGAAAGTTTCCCCATCCTCTGGCTTCCGGCTATTCTTTGCTGTGTTATACATCTTTTCTTTTAGTTTTATTCTATCCTTAACTTCTCTTGTCAGCTACGGTTGCCTCCTACTCTCCTTAGAATATTTCTTCCTTTTTGGAATGAAATTATCTCTACAAGTTTCATTTTCTGAAATTAATTTGTAGTTTATATTTATCATCTTGCTTTTGCTTATTTGTTCCCAAGATACATGAATCCAAGACTTGCATTAAAAGATGAACAAAATATCGATTTTAAGACAGATATCAACGAATTTCCCAGATTGAGTATGAATATCGGTATCTTTAAGATCCCTTCTATCTCCGTCCCTCCACCACCCGAGTGGTACTAGATTCAAAGTCGTCTTGTTGGGTCTCATTGTGTGAGAAGGAACAGCAGATGCCAGTTTAAACTGAAGAGAGACACAAAATACTGGAGCATCTCAGCGGGACAGGCAGCATCTCTGGAGAGAAGGAATGGGTGACGTTTTGGATCGAGACCCTTCTAAAGGTTTCGGGTCGAGACCCTTAGAAGGGTCACAACCAGAAACATCACCCATTCCTTCTCTCCAGAGATGCCTCCGACGGCCCAGGACTCTTGCACTGAGGCTGGTCCATGGCCAGAGCTGCAGCGAGCGACTCGCCAGCCCGGCAAACACCCGCCAGCCCTGGTTCCCCGTCCGCATCTGTTCCCTCCACTGCTTCTGCTTCCATCCCTCCCTCAGCCCCGGCTCTCCAACACCCATGGCCCATGCACTTGATATGAGTTTTGAAATTCTCGTTGATCACAGAATTTCTCACGACAGAGCATGTGAAATTTGTGATTAGCATGAGAGCGAGAGAATTTGTCGAAATGCGTGAGTCTCACGCTCAATGCTTGAGAGTTGGCAGCCCTGACACACTCATAACTCTGAGTGAAAAATGTTTTCCTCATCTCCGTTCTAAATGGCTTACCACTTATTCTTAAACTATGGCCCCTGGTTCTGGACTCCCCCAACATTTGGAACGTTTGTCCAGCCCTTAATAATCTTATATGTTTCAATAAGATCCCCCCTCACCCTTTATACAAACACCTGATTCCTCCAAAATAACAACAAATGGCAGATCCGCCAACCCGGAAATTAACCTCGTGAACCTACGTTGTACTCCCTCAATAGCAAGAATGTCCTTCCTCAAGTTTGGAGACCAAAACTGCACACAATACTCCAGGTGCAGTGATGGAAATGGGTTTTAGGAACTAGGGGTACTCTGAGGTCCATGAGGCTGAGGTTGGGAAGGAAGGGGGAGGGGGGGATTTTTTATGTGTGGTCATATCCATATAAGAATATAAGAATGCATAACTTGTTTATTGTGTATTTATAATATAGTGTATTGTGTATTTTCTTCGGATTCACGTGAGTGATTACGTGAAGAGCCCGCCAGCCCGCATGCCCATCATTACGTCTAACGCATGGCGCACGACTGGCTGGCAGGCGCGTCGCTCCTCCAGCGGTAAGTTTCAAACCCGAAGGTAAGTTTCAAACTTATTTTTCAGGTTGTGCTTTTGCCTTTGCAGGAAGCTCTGCAGAGTGCATGCTGGATGTCGTTTCGGGGAATACTGACTCTGCGGGGGAAACCCGGCTGCGGATTCCGTGGGGAATCCCGGCTCCACGAGGGGAACCCAGCTCAGGGAATTACCCTGATGCGGAGACAGCGGGGCATCCCGGCTCTGCGAGGGAAAACCCGGCTCGGGGAAACCTGGCCATGAAGACCGCCGGCTGCGGAGGCCATGGGGAATCCCGGCTCTGTGGGAAATACCGGTTAACTTCGGACCAGTCTGGCCAGGAGAATTCACCTCCTGCAGTGGGAGCGTCTTCGCACGTTTCTTTTCCGGAAGAGCATCTCATGGGAGAGATGCTCCACCTGATTCTCCAAGGAAGGGAGTAATATCAGCGCAGATCTCGGGGGCCTGCGGCAGGGCCTGGTGCAGGGCTGCTTTATATCTCCCTCTCTGAAGAGGGGAGCTAGGCAGTCGCAGTTTGGTGGTATGTCGTGAGTGAACATTCCACGACACGCCAGCTGCGTGAAAAAAAAAGAAAAAAAAGTTTCCCCTCCACGTGTACGTCCTCGGACATTTACCCAGGTGGAGCATGGATGCATCCGCAGGGCGTTCATCGCACTGAGGAGATGAACACCGTGGACGGGACCATATCAGCGCAGGTCTTGTCGGGGACCTGCAGCAGCGCCGTTGCAGGGCTGCTTACAAATCTCCCTCTCTGTGGAGGGGAGTGCGAGGAGTCAGTGTGACTGACTCCCAACTCCGAAGTATGTCTGTGAAATATACGGGAGTGCATTACAGTGGGTAGAGGCCTTTCAGGCCAATACCCAAGCCGGCTCTGAGGGGAAATGTGCAATCCACACACCCCAGCAGTCCTAACATTCAAATTCAAGGATGCAATCAGAACCTGAGGACGGAAACAGAACCCGCATCAGGGGCCTTTGGGCGCACCATAAGACCACCGATAACCATGGAGGTAGGTGGGTCTGGTTCTTTCCGAAACACGGGGTGTGTGGACTAGTTACGTGTGATAATAGATTACACTGTTTTGCACGAATGTCGACGAATAACAGTTTAGGTATACAAACAGATATCCAAACAAGCAAAGGTGGATGATGTTGGATCACCCTTGATTAACGCACATTCACATGTGCAGTAATTTCTAACGGGAAACTTTGTTACTGACAAATAACGGATATTCCATAGGAGACTTTATAGAAACATAGAAACATAGAAATTAGGTGCAGGAGTAGGCCATTCAGCCCTTCGAGCCTGCACCGCCATTCAATATGATCATGGCTGATCATCCAACTCAGTATCCTGTACCTGCCTTCTCTCCATACCCCCTGATCCCTTCAGCCACAAGGGCCACATCCAACTTCCTCTTAAATATGGCCAACGAACTGGCCTCAACTACCTTCTGTGGCAGAGAATTACACAGATTCACCACTCTCTGTGTGAAAAACTATTTTCTCATCTCGGTCCTAAAAGACTTCCCCCTTATCCTTAAACTGTGACCCCTTGTCCTGGACTTCCCCAACATCGGGAACAATGTTCCCGCATCTAGCCTGTCCAACCCCTTAAGAATTTTGTAAGTCTCTATGAGATCACCCCTGAATTTTTTAAACTCCAGCGAGTACAAGCCAAGTCTATCCAGTCTTTCTTCATATGGAAGTCGTGCCATCCCAGGAATCAGTCTGGTGAACCTTCTCTGTACTCCCTCTATGGCAAGAATGTCTTTCCTCAGATTAGGAGACCAAAACTGTACGCAATACTCCAGGTGTGGCCTCACCAAGACCCTGTACAACTGCAGTAGAACCTCCCTGCTCTTGTACTCAAATCCTTTTGCTATGAATGCCAACATATCATTCGCTTTCTTCACAGCCTGCTGCACCTGCATGTCTACTTTCAATGACTGGTGTACCATGACACCCAGATCTCGCTGCATCTCCCCTTTTCCTAATCGGTCACCATTCAAATAATAGTCTACCTTCCTGTTTTTGCCACCAAAGTGGATAACCTCACATTTATCCACATCATACTGCATCTGCCATGCATTTGTCCCACTCACCCAGTCTATCCAAGTCATCCTGCAGCCTCCTAGCATCCTCCTCACAGCTAACACTGCCCCCCAGCTTCGTGTCATCCGCAAACTTCGAGATGTTGCATTTAATTCCCTCGTCCAAATCACTAATGTATATTGTAAATAGCTGGGGTCCCAGCACTGAGCCTTGCGGCACCCCACTAGTTACTGCCTGCCATCCTGAAAAGGACCCGTTAACTCCTACACTTTGCTTCCAGTCTGCCAGCCAGTTCTCTATCCACATCAATACTGAACCACCAATACCATGTGCTTTAAGTTTATATACCAATCTCTTGTGTTGGATCTTGTCGAAAGCCTTCTGAAAGTCCAGATACAACACATCCACTGCTTTTCCCTTATCCACTCTACTAGTTACACCCTCAAAAAATTCAATACGATTCGTCAGACATGATTTAGCCTTCGTAAATCCATGCTGACTTTGTCCAATCAGTTGGCCTCACCAAGACCCTGTACCCTCTACAAGTATGGCAAAAAAATAAATCGGGGAAGGTGGCGCATCCGTGGATAACGAGGGAAATCAGGGATAGTATCAAAGAAAAAGATGAAGCGTACAAATTAGCCAGAAAATGCAGCCTACCAGAGGACTGGGAGAAATTCAGAGACCAACTGAGGAGGACCAAGGGCTTAATTAGGAAAGGGAAAATGGAGTATGAAAGAAAACTGGCAGGAAACATAAAAACTGACTACAAAAGTTTTTATCGATATGTGAAGCGCAAAAGTTAGTTAAAAGAAATGTAGGTCCCTTGCAGTCAGAAACGGGTGAACTGATCATGGGGAACAAGGACATGGCAGACCAATTGAATAACTACTTTGGTTCTGTCTTCACTAAGGAAGACATAAATAATTTGCCGGAAATAGCAAGGGATCGCGGGTCAAATGAGATGGAGGAAATGAGTGAAATCCAGGTTAGCCGGAAAGTGGTGTTGGGTAAATTGAATGGATTAAAGACCGATAAATCCCCAGGGCCCGATAGGCTGCATCCCCGGGTACTTAAGGAAGTAGCCCCAGAAATAGCAGATGCCTTAATTTTTCAAAACTCTTCAGATTCTGGAGTAGTTCCTGAGGATTGGAGGGTAGCTAATGTAACCCCACTTTTTAAAAAGGGAGGGAGAGAGAAAACGGGGAATTACAGACCAGTTAGTCTAACATCGGTAGTGGAGAAACTGCTAGAGTCAATTATTAAAGATGGGATAGCAGCGCATTTGGAAAGTGGTGAAATCATTGGACAAAGTCAGCATGGATTTACGAAGGCTAAATCATGTCTGACGAATCGTATTGAATTTTCTGTGAATTGATTTGATTTTTAGGATAGTATGGTCAAAGGATATATCGCTTTCTCAACTGATGAGCAAAAAGTTTGTGTGGTTTGTCGCCGAATTTGAAATTTTCCTGTTTTGTAATTTGAAATAATCTGATAATTCTTGCAGATAGAATTTAATTTATCTTAAATTTTAATATTGCTATCTTGTTGTGTTTATCTATAGTTGGATTATCGCATTTTCTAAGTCTGATCTGTTCTTCTAATTGCAATCATTCCGTCCTATTCTTTTTATTTTGGCGTGCTTGATATGAAATGATAGAACCTCTAATGAAAGCCTTAAAAGATTCCCATCATAATGAGAGCAAGATGCCTTGGGGTATCATTGGTCTCAAAGAAGAGTTCCATCTGGTGTTTTAAGTATTTACAAGAATCTGGGTTATTTAGTAGTTGAGGGTTAAACCTCCAAAATTATTTTTTATTAACCATTCCTTCTAGTTTTAAGGAGAAGGTTAACAGAGAATAATCGGAGATAGTACTAATATGGTATTTGGTGTTAGTTGTGAGATGTATTAATTTAGTATCCACTAGAAAATAGTCAATACGTGTATAGGTTTTACATACTGATGAGTAAAAGGAATATTCTCTTCCGGATGGGTTTGCAATCCTCCATACGTCTGTTATATTTGTGTTTCTCATATACTTATTTAAGAATTCACTGGATTTTGATTGGTTATTATATATTTTGTTAAGCGGATTTATCGAGATATTGATCCAAAACGCAATTCAAATCTCCCCCAATTATCAGGTTTTGCTGGGTGGAATCTGAAATTATATTCAAGATTTTAATAAAAAATTGTGGGTTGTCAAAGTTAGGAGCATAAATATTTACCATGGTGAGTGGTGTAGAATATATCTCCCCAGAGACTATGACATACCTCCCATCTTTGTCTGCAATGGTGTTTTTATATTTAAATGGTATGCTCTTATGGATTATAATTGCACTGCCTCTGGATTTGGAGAGATAGGAGGAGTGATATGTTTGACCGATCCAATTGGCCTTCAGCCTGGTCTGAGCTTGCGCTTTAAGATGCGTTTCCTGTAAAATTATTATGTTGGCATTAAGTGATTTTAATTGGGCAAGAATCTTACCCCTTTTAATTGGCTCATTAGTGCCCCTAATATTCCAGCTACAAAAAGTAATTCCTCCAATTTTCTTCAGTGGGTCATCTTGCATTATAGCATACATTGGTTTCTTTGTTTCAGATGGTGGAACACAATAACTCAACTTTCTGGGCGTTGGGTGGGTGCTCCCAATTTCAGAACTCTGATGGTATATCCCAAAGAAAGGTGCCCTATAGAGAAAAAAGCAAAAATGGTGCTAAGTAACATAAATGATACACAAAACAGTATTTAGATCTACTGTGTGAACCCACCAAGTGGTGGGACAATTCATGTGATCTTCCGTAGATGTAAATCTCATTTAGGTCAGCCCCTTACAAACTAATATTATTGAAAATAAAAAAGCAGGACAGAACTGGATGTTATATGCACAGAAAAGACAAAAGAACATGTACTGCAAGTAGTTCATCTAATAGGTTGGACTAAATAAGTATTTACTATTTAAATGCCATATTTAAATTAAACGTAAAACATTTTTTGCTTGTTAATAATCCTGTTTTAAACAGTCAAAGACTGTGAGATTGTGAATAAATTCCTCTGAGAGGATTGCATTTCTTAACCATGTCTAAGTGGGCATTTACTATTTAAATACCCAATTTTAATTAACAAAATATCGTACTTATTTAGTATTCATATCTTAACCTCATGCTTCGAATAAAAACCATCTGGTTTGAAGGGGTTAACTGAAAATGAATCAGGGGCTTGGTAGCCCAACCAGCTAATCTCACTCTCTCTCTACCAGAAGATATTAAACGTATTTTTGATATATACCGATACAATGAACATTGACTAGAGATCATAAATCTAAAAGCTATTCAGTATTAGCTTTAAAGAGGTACGGATTGTTATTAGGTTATAACATTAGGTTTTAGGTTAAAATAAATGGTTTAGTATGATTGTTAGTTTTTTATGTGTTAATAATATAATGAATTATATAATTTGTTAGTTGATTATTATGTTACGATAGGTTTAATTTGTTTTCTATGCTGCATAATTCAAGTGTCTTATGCAGAATTCTTGTGCATAATTCAAGTGTCTTGAACTTTTTCTTAGTAAACACGAGGGCCTTGAACATTCTGTTCACTTACATTCCAATCTATCTATGATAAGAATGTCTAGACATTAGCACGTGCGAGTTTGTCGGCCATCTTATCTGCCACTTTTATACATCTTTTTATATTATAAAACATATTCTCTCAATCTAACCTTTATAAATGTATATAAAAGGTATATATTAAA